>VDFB02168118.1:75907007-75951060 GCA_007258455.2 Sequoia sempervirens
AGAAGAAGGAGCAAATAGAGCCAATCCCATTTGCATTGGAGGATTCAAGGCCCACTTCTCCAACTGGATCAGTCCTAGTTCCTCCTAGGAAATACTCACCTATTATAATTGGTATTGATTCCCCTCCAAGAAGTTCTCCTCCTCCAGAGCAACCACCATTTAAGAAGCAAAGAGTTGAGAAGATCCTGATAGTGGATTACCCTAACAGTGATGAAGATGATATTGTGATAACTCTTGAAGATATGCAACAAGGAATTCCTTCTCCCCCAAGAGAGGTTGCATCAAGCTCTGGGACTAGTATCCTGAGATTGGGAAAAGCCGAATTGAGTGGTGTGAGTAATATTGATGATATGAGGGTAGAGGCTTGCAAAAAAATCATGGAGGACAATCCATTTATTGAAACACTAGCATTCAGAGGTTTTGTATGGAGAGCAAAGGCTGGAGAATATGGAGAGAGAATTGTTGTTGAAAGAAGCTTGAAGCTTGAATTTCCCAAGGGTGTTATCCAAGCTAATCTGATGCAAGAGATGAGGAAACAATTACAAAATATTACACCTAAGGAAGGGAGAGAACTTGTGAAAAAGAGTGGTGTTTTGTTATTACCTGAATGGGATATTGTTGATGAAGAAGAAGCTAGGCTACCACTTCAGGGATATGCATTTAGTCAAGAATGTGATACTCTGGCAATATGGTCATTATCTCTTAGTTCAAGGTAGCCCAGAGTTGCAGAACTATCAAACTTCAATGGCAGATTGATTGTGAAAATAGTTGCAAACACTCCAACATTAGAGGTCGCTGACATGACTATAAATTTTTCCAAGTTCACAAAAGAAATAATTGAGCACCTCACAAGTAACATGGATATGTTTAGAAGCAAGTACCATGAGATATTAGGTGAATACAATAAGAGTCAACAAAGAGTAGCTGAGCTTGAAACAAAGCATGAATTTTGGAAACATCAAGTAGAAATGTTGAGATCTCAAGGGCCAGCTAGCTCAATCCATATTGTTCTCGTTCCTCCTACAACTCATCCTCGATCTTCTCCTCCTGAATAGTCATTGTCAATTGTGACTTACAACATGGGCCAGGAGCCCATTGTAATAGAGAAGTTGAGTACATTAGAATCGTCTCCATCTAATGAACCCAAAAAAGGATAACTACTCCAACAAGTTGAGCTATATAAGAAGTTGCTAGAGAAAACATAAGACTTGATGCATGAGAACAATGCTAAGATTTTTCATACTATTTTGAAGCACCTCAATAAGAAAATTCAAGGTAAATTGAATAGTGTCCATGCTAATTATTCTTTGAAGCTTAGAGCAATGAGAGATGGAGAATTGGGAACCCCACTCTTAGACAGATAGATTCCTAAGGTTAGTGATTTGAAGTTGATGGAAGATGGGGCAAAGCAACAAGAGGATAGATTCAAAGGCGGTTCCCACTTACAATTTTGTCAGTGATGTTAGGGAACAACCATTCCATGGGTATGTTGCTCCATTAGAGAAGAAAATAAAAGAGTTAAGGATCAAGTATGATCAGGCAGAGTTGACACTGTTACCTGACATCCTGCAAGCCCATGATGAAGTGAAACCTTTGCAAATGTGGAAGAATCAAGTGGACACCACAATTGCTTCCTAGGAAAGATTAATTTGTGAGGATGTTAATATTGACATGCTTAAAGATACTTTGGAGAAGTTATATTTTATTATTAGTTTCCTCGAAGACTTTGATAAGGAAACTAATTCAGTGATGACAAAGTATTCTCCTTACAAAAAGAAAATGGATGAAATTATTGAATTCAGTTGGCCATCTGAGGAGGAATACGAACAATGCAAAAGGATATTTGTAGTAGGATTGGATTAGTAAATTCATAATGGAACACATATACTCGGTCAAGTATTGTACAGGTCTAGCCTTTGAGGTTATAATGTGTAAAATATATGTCTCCTAATTAAAGGTACTATTGGTAGGTATTGATCATTGATGATATGGATATTGACTTGGAATTTTATATACTTTTCCTACCTTTGTAAATTTTGTCATATTTTCAAATGGAATGGATGTGCTACAACAAGTTAAAATACTTCCTTTTCAACATGTGCCTTTTGGAAGGTGGGTTTACTTCTTCACAAGAAATGGAAATAACTTTTTTCTTATGTATATTCCCTCCGATTGAAAATGTAAATATAACTGTAAAGGGAATATTGTCTTGTAGTGGTCCAATTAGAATGTGACATGTGTACTATTGGCCCGAATATTGTTTTGCTCCCTTGTTTCCATAAAATGGAATTGAAGGCCATTAGTAGAGGTATTTTGTTGAATTCTAGAATCAAATTATGTAATTTAAGAACACAGAGCGAATATGTTAGAAGTCCTGGTCTAATGCTTTGAGTCTACATAGTAAGTTTTGTTAAATGTATGGTTCTTAAGCATATCTAAATCATAATGCAAGTTTTCAGAGTTTGTAGTCTCTCCAGTTTTAATCTGTACTTGATTTATTAATGAAAATACTGATCAAATATCATTTCATTATTTGTCATCATTTTCATGCTTTTGTATATGCTTTGATTTTAGCTCTGGTTCAAAGAATCAGTTAAAATGCTTAGATCAAGTCATTGATTCATGTGTAGGATAATTGGATTTGACAAGTAGTCTTAGAACCCAATTATGGATTAGTGAATTACAAAGTAACCTCATGTAGATCTTAGATGTTCAGGATTAAATATACCTTGCATTTCAATTTGCTTCAACTCCTAGCCTATAGATAATGGCATTGATCGCAATCCTTATGAGCATTTCTTATGATTCCAATCACCCAACTTGAGAATATCATTTTACTAATCTTTAAATCAATCTTTAATTTTTTGTGGTTGGTGTTGTTTTGCACTCTTGGTTTTAGATTATAAATATTTTAAGGAAATTCCAATTTCTTGAAGGATTTCATCTTCCTAACCTTTGATGAGAATATATCTTCTTAGCTATACAATGTATACGCTAATTGTTTAAAAGAGTCATATAATTTACATTGTGGGACTACCCTCCCAGGTTTTGTAGAGCCCGAAGTGTAGGAGAGAAAGAAATTAGTGCTATGTGAGACCCATAGATTTTAGTACTTGAAATTATATGATTTATGTCATGATCTACATAGACAGTTTTGACTTTGACTATTTTGATATCATGGATTCTAGCTCTGATACACTAACAATATCATAGGCATAGTACACTTCTACATGTATGTTGATCCTTATCTATTTGGGGTTTTGCAATGCTATGTGGTTAATTGTGCTAATCTAATTATTTTTGTCATTTATTACCCTATGGGCATATGATTAGGTGATTAGATAGATTTGTGGATATCGGATGTAATGCAATTATGTTTGTCTTGTTGGAATTGATTTTGTTAATAATATGCTATTTATTCCATAAGGTGAATAAATGGGATGATGGATTAATGTTTTAAAATGCTTCTACATAGATATCATGTTGCAATCACCTACCTTTTTTTTATTATGATGATGGATTAACGTTTGTAGTTGAGTGTGCGGGTTAGCCATGACCAGTGGATTTGGGGAACATCAAGGTGACATGTGTCATGTTGGTTTGTGATGTGCTATTTTATGTTGTGTAAGCAGATTGTTTTATCAGACGGTATCATGTATAGTGAAATGGTTGTGGTAACATTAAAAACTCAAGTCTTAGTGTGATTTAAGGGGATTATAGTTATGTTTGGTGGAATTTTCTTGACCTAGGTCATAGGGTTAAGTCTTGGGGGTAACTTTTTAAGTTCAAAGATTAATTTGGAAGCCTTAGGCCCCCTTTTTGGAAGCACTTTCTCCAAGTGACGAAATTCAAAGCTTAATGCATGTTCAAGAGCTTACTCATCAAGAGGGGTGAAGTGTGTTCAAAGGGGAAGAAAACACTTGTCATTTAGAGAATTGATCATGAGTGTTTAAGGTCTTAAGGGAGTTTTGTATTGGGATTCTTGATTGATAGAGTTTCCCGGGAGCTATTATGAAGAAAAAAAAAAAAAGGGGGAGGAAGAGGCTTGGAAGGAAGGGTGCTACTATTTATGATTCCCCATTGTCAAATTGAAGGCTTTATAGGTTTGTTCTCCCTTCTTTTCCTCCCTTCTAGTGTTTAATTTTGAAATAATATGAACATTGTTGTTGTGATGATTGTGTATTGACATGTTTGTTTTGTTGGAAGTGTTGTCATGTGATCAAATCATCATATTTAGGTTCATTGTTGTGTGGGGGTTTAGAGTGGGAGAGATTTCCAAGGTGGGGAGCTGTTATTTGGGTAAGAGTACCCCTGGAATTGTCTTGGTTTGTGTGTGATTTGATGATGATTATGACTCAATGTGGTATGGAGGTGGATGAGTGAGGAATGGACGTTGGAAGTGGAAATATGTTGGTTGGTTGTGGTGTGAATTAATGAAGTCAATGGCTATAATTGTTTAAAATTCTAAGCTCCCCTCTCCTTGTAGATGTCCCCACTCCTCCCTATTCTGGGTTCATGAATATAGGTCCTGTGTTGTATGTATAATGTGATGTTTTACCCCTGTTTCCTATGCAAGGTTTTTGCTGGTTTTGTCTTAATGTTGTTGCGTTATGTTTATATAATGGATGGAAATGTGAAGTTGAGCAACCTAGTCACCTTGGTTTCCCCCTAGCGCGGGGGTGGGCTATTTGTATCTCCTGCATGACATAATACAAAGGAAGGACTATGTTAATGTCTGAAAATGTATCTCAAAATGAAAAAGAAATCTACTTACTTTTGTATTCTTAGAAGAGAAATTTGCATTCTATTGTAATCCTAGAGAAAAAAAAAAGAGAATGAATTTGCATACTATTGTAACCCTAAAATGTTGCTAGAGAAAGTTTGTAGCTAGGATGTGAGAGAATGGAAAAATGAATATGCAATTTGGATTTATTTTCTAAAGTTGTATTCTAGTTATCTTCTTTGTGAGCAATGGTGTAGATTACAGTCACATAGAAAATGGCTATAGATAAGCAACATCAATAATGCATAAAAATAATGTTTCCATCTTGATATCAGTTTAGTTTGAGTTTTCACCGCTGTCATGAAGTTTTATTGTTTATAATTATGTTCTTAAAGGAAGGAAAACTTGGACTTAGGTGAACTATGAAATGAGGAAATGTTGTACAATCTTGAAGCCTTATCGTTACAAATGATAGAAGGATTTTCTTGATGGTTCTCATAACAATGTGGGTGTAACCGAGCTCTGGAAAAAGGAAAAGAAAAAAAATATATGTAAAAAGAATTAAGCAACAGTAAAGCAAACAGATCAAGAAGTAATAAAGCACAAAAGAAAAATAATAATAATAACAAGTTGCACCCAAATAAGGATAACAATAATACAGAGTGAAAGAATTGTTACGAGAGAACCCAAGTTAGTTATAACGGTAATAACGGTGGTATTACGTTTAGTATATTGATTTACTTACTGTTCGGTAATAATGATAATGATATGCGAGATAACAACATTGTGATACTAACAATAATTTAAGTTTAGCTCTACCACGTATTAAGAGAGGTGATTTTTAAATGATTTTATATTGTTCCGTTATGTTAGTAATTAAAAAGGAAATTTCCTTCTTTACATTTTTTTTCTTCCTTAAATGTCTCCTTATATAAAGGAAAGAGAGTAGAATCATTCCCGTAAAAGGTGAATATATTAATTTCCATGTAACTAAAAAAGAGGAAGTAAATATTAATAGCCTTACTTTTTTAATAATTTATTTTAGAATTATTCTTTAAAAGTAGATAAATTATATAATAATGAATAAATAAATAGTTATTTATACATGATCTCTATTATTTATCATTTGATTAATTTATATAAATAAATAAATAAAATGTTGTTCATATAATAATACAAATAAAATATGTTATTTAAATTTTGCTCCTTTAGAAAATAAAATATACTTAAATGGTTTAGATTATTTATTGTATATAATAATTAAATATGAAATGTAAGTAAATGTAAGAAAATTAAACTATTTATTATATATATAATATTTGTATATATAAAATAGGTGTGTGTTAAATAATTTTTATTTTAACAATAAGAGACATCTGGGTCAAGATAATTTTAATATATCTATTTTGAGATTTAGAACAAGATATTTAAAAAGTATAGTCTAAAATTTTTTTCTATTATGCAACGTGATTGTTTTTAATTTTTTGATTAAAATTATTATTATTACCAATAATAGTAATTTACATCACTGGAAATAATAGTAAAAACTAGCATACCTATATTTTACAAATATATGTAAAGTACGCCGAGAGATATCCTTCTCAAGGCCAATTTTTAATCAATTGAACCTTAACCCAAATTGAAGCATACATATATTAAATATTAATATATATAAAATATGTTGAGAGTTATTATTATGGAGGCATCTATTGAAACCTAATTGAACTCTTATTCTAACCATAACAAAACACTAATTAAACGCTAATCCTAATGGTAGTTGTAATTGAACCCTAATCCTAATTAAATGCTAATTGAACCCTACTCCTAATTAATTCCCAACCTTAATTGAAACCTAACCCTAATTGTATCATAACCCTAGATAACTATAATTGAACCCTAACACTAAACAAATAATACTCCTTATTTTAATTGAATCCTAACTCCAACCCAAACCACAATTTAACCCTAACCCTAATTAAACCCTTATTGAATGAACATTAGTGAAGCTAGTGAATGAACCCTTATTATTTTTTATTAATAAATAAATCAATATTTCATAAATTTATCTATAATTCTTATTGAATTTTTCTTATTTTATTAAATTGTTAAAAAAAATTAAGTTGCTTATAAATAAATTTAATGTTATAAATGCTATAATATAAAGAAGAATATTTCTAATATATTTTTAATGCATCTTTATATTTTATAAACAAACATCTAAAGTAAAAAATGTGATTGTATTACAACTTAATGAGTAAACATACATTTAAAGTTAAAATTGAAATTAAAAAAAAAATGTATATTTATTTTATTTTTCTTTTGATAAATATAATTTTTTATTTTTCTTTTATTAAAAATTATCTTTTAATATTATAAATATTAATCTACTAATCTCTAATAAAATTTATAACTATTAAACTCTAAACCTAATACTAATTGAACCCTAACCCTAACCCCTATCCTATTTGAATTTTGACCTTAATCATAACCATAATTCAACCCTAACCTTAATTGAACCCTAACACTAACATCTGTTCAATTAAGTTTAAGGTTCAAATATGGTTAGACTTAAATAAAATTAGGTATAGGGTTGAATTAGGATTAGGGTTGGGGTTGGAATCAAGATTAAGGTTCTATGATAAAGCTTGGGGTTAGTGTTAGGGTTCAATTGGGACAGGGGTTAGTATTAGGGTTAGGGTTATGGTTCAATTAGGGTTTCATTAATGTTAGTTTTAGAATCATAATTATGTTTAGGGTTGGATATAAAATTAGAGTTAAGTTTGAAGTTAATTAGTGTTAGTTTTAGGGTTGGGGTTATGGTTAGACTTATAATTAGTGTTAGCATTGGGATTAGATTCTATCACTTTAATAAAAATAATCTTGTATAAATTTATTCATTTTGTTTTGAAATTATATAATTTAACATATTTTCAAATTTACCTATGTTGATATATGAGAGATATAACATATCTAAACTCTATACCATTTATAGTTAAATTTAAATTATATTTTATTAAATTGCTAAAATATTTAAGTTGCTATGTGTTCTTATAATTAATTTGACATTGTGTATAAAAGGTTTAAGTTATGAAAGTTATAATATAAAAAATAAATTTATTTTCAATTTTTATTTGTTAGTTTAAAAGGTTTAATTGGGGTTAGACTTTAATTAAAATTAGGTATAGGGTTGAATTAGGATTAGGGTGGGGTTAGTGTTATGGTTCAATTGAGGCAGGGGTTAGTATTAGGGTTAGGTTTATGGTTCAATTAGAGTGTTATTACTGTTAATTTTAGAATCATAATTATGTTTAGGGTTGGATATAAAAATTAGAGTTAGGTTTGAAGTTAATTAATGTTAGCTTTATGGTTGGGGTTATGGTTAGACTTATAATTAGTGTTAGTATTGGGGTTAGATTCTATCATTTTAATAAAAATAATCTTCTACAAATTCATTTATTTTGTTTTGAAATTATATTTTAAAATATTTTCAAATTTACCTATGTTGATATATGAGAGATATAACAAATCTAAAATCTATACCATTTATAGTTAAATTTAAATTCTATTTTATTAAATTGTTAAAAAATTTAAGTTGCTTAGAAATAATTTTATGTATTTTTATAATTAACTTGACATTATGTATAAAAAAGTTTTAGTTATGAATGTTATAGTATAAAAAATAAATTTGCTTTCAATGTTTATTTGGTAGTTTAAAAGATGTGCCAATAATGTTGCAATCACTAATGATTAAATTTTTCTTGAACTAATATTTTAGTCATAAATATTTTTATTTTTGAACTTTTTAAATTTTATAACTATGATATGGAAGCTAATAAAAATAAATAAATGATGTTCATTAATAAATTATAAACTCTTACATTGGATTGAATTATATTTTAGAATAAAATAGTTTGAACTAATATTTTACTCATAAAATTGTTTTATTTTTATTTTTAAAATATTAAATTTTCTAATTATAATATAAATACAAACAAATTAAAAAAAAATCATTAACAAAGTAAATCAATAAAAAGGTGACTATAAACTCAATGAAATGGATATGATATAGAGAATGAAAGTAAGAATGACTCAATGAAAATTATCTATATTCCATGTTAATTACAAGAATATGGATCACGTGAACACAATTTCCATCTTTTTATAATTTTAAAATACACATGAATATTGGAAAGAACTCCACCACTCCTATTGGATGTAGTTGACACGTGTATTTCTTGTTTATCGTTAGTTGCAGGAACTACGACTATTCTTGTGATACTAATAAAGCCCAAACAAACGACCTTTCCTAGTTTTGCTCCTCTTTAGACAACAATGTTTTACATTAATTGTAAAAGTTGCATATTTTTCTCTCATAAATTCTGAAAGTTTCACTTATTCAACATTTTAATTGAAAGGAAATTCTGACATCTAAAATTAGGAGAAAAAAAACCTGTAAGCAGGAAAAAGAAAACTCATTCAGCCAATCAAAAACATAGTAAACAATTTCAATGCAGATTTTAGCTATTTTTACAGATTAATTACTGGCATGAATAGTTGATATGCTTAGAAGATTTGCTTGTTCATGGATCAAACAACTTCAAAGGAGAAGAAAGCATTGCCCAGAATTTTTATTTTATTTCATTGAAATGACTGTAGAAAAATTACTTCGGCACTGAATGCCTTTTGAGCAATTAATTCCATGAACACAGCTTTTGTATTCTAGAATTTTGAGTGATACAATTTTTTTTTGCTAATAACTATAAAAATGAGTAATTTATTTTGTAAAATTAGTTGCAGAGAAACCTACTAACATCTAGAAAGAAAAAAGAAAACTATAAATTTTCACGCTAAAATTTGAAGTCCTTAGGGAAGCCTGGAGGTAAGAATTCTGAAAAGTTGTACTCACCCATTGCTGGAGAGGAGTAAGGCATAAGATTTTCTACAAAGCAAGGGTTTTCTTGATAAGGATTCATATAGATGTCTTCTGTAACGTAATTAGAAGGCTGAGGCAGTGGCGGTGGTGGCAAATTTGTCTCAGGAAAACATATACTCTCCTGCAAGTTAAGCTAAAAATTTATACTCTAACCCTGGAAATAAACTTCAATAGAATACCCTGTTGCTGCAGTTCATGCTCAAGACTGAAAACAGTATAAAAGGTTTCAGTTATCAAAAATACATACCAAAATAGTGAGTACCCAAAGAAACAATCCACAGCTGTTTTCATATCAAGACAGCCAATATTTAAAACAAAAAATAATACCAGAAATAAAACATTTTGCTTAGATACTTCAGCATTTTAATACCTTAAAACTACAAACCAGAAAATGTAAGGAGCAATGTCAATCGAAATCCTATGAGAAACAATGTTTAAATTTTAAAATGCCCTAAATAACAAACTCGAAGCTCCTCGAAATAAATTTACTGCTATGTTTGGAAGAGGTTTAGTCTAAGATCCATGCTTCCATATTCAATAACAAAACGATCTTGTGAAATAAAATCCTCTCTGATATAAAATCTATAAGCATTAAAAATACCTTTCATATTCAATGTCAACAATCCATATTTGGGAGTGCCTTGATATTTGTATGGATTGGAACCACAAAATCCGTCTGATTGTTTGTTGTTAGGTCTGTAACCACTATCTTTTGCCATGACTTGCTACACAGTCTGGGATCCAAACACCTTATCTACAAATGGTTTCCTCTTAAATCGATTCCATAACATCATAATTCACATAAAGTATTATGAAGAACATTGATTTTGATTTGGTATATTTTTTATTTGATTAATGTAATTTTTCTTCATCAGATCATCAAAATGAGATAACAAACTAAAAGAACTAAATAATTGAAAGGAATAAATGACATGTCTGATAGTGCTACATCCAACACCATTTCTATATAATTTGGGGCTTGAAGCTGCCACATTTTGGCCATTGAGTCTTGCAGTAGATGGTTTATATTGATACAGCCACCGATTTTCTTCTTCGGACGTCTGGAAGAAAGCTTTACAGGAAAAATTTGGATGGATTTTTCTGTTCATTCACTTTCATACCTATCTTGTTCATGCAAAAAATGGTTACAATATAAATTTAATAAATTTAATATTTCCAGCACTAATGACAACCAGCAAGGATGTCAATTTAAATGTAAAAGGTTTTTCTTAACGGAGAATATTCCTTCGTTGCTATAACGCCTTTCGGTGTAATAATGTTAGCATTAATTTTACAGTATAGTTATAATTATGCTAACGTTAATATTAATTATAGTATACTAATGATAAACTAAGGATATTAGCAAGCCTTATAATGAAAATATCAATATTAATACCTCGCGATAAGAGTGACCAAAGTTATTATGATATAAATATTTATATTAATAGAAAAATAAAAGTAAAAATAATAATAATAATAATAATAAAGATAATGATATACTTGTAAAAGAAAGGGAGAGGTACCAATCTTAATTAAAGCAATTTAAAAGAAAGCGAGATTTATTTAAGAAATTTAATATTATAATTTATAAATGGATAATAGCATAAATGCTAATATAAAGGATAATGAATATTAATATTTTCTTTCAAGGTTGTTCCTAATGATATTATTGAGAAATTTTTTATTTTACCACTTAATAATATAAACAAGTATAATAATAATAATAATAAATAAAAGGAAAAAAAAATATTAGGGTTTTCTTAGGAAAAATAAATAAATTCTGGGCATGACATGCTACATCTCATTTGTTGGCCACTTATCTTGTAGGTATTCGAGAATTGAGTTTGGAAAACTCATAGGTATTTGGTGAGGTCTGATTGGTTTGTTGAAAACAACCAACAAAATGGCGACTCTACTGGGGACGTAAGCTTTACAATTATTAGTTCTCCAGAATTCCTTATCATAGATCACTATGTTATATGGTGATATTTACTTAAATAGAGTCGGTGAATTTGAAGTGTCTGCTAAGTATAGCTCAAATATTTGTCGCCTATTTCACCAAAGTTCATGATAAGTTTCCCACCATTTTGTTTTGAAAATCTTTTGTTCAAATTTTATTCAAAAGAACATCACATGTGTCAAAGTTTTCTCTATTTCTAAGGATTTGGTGAAATTTGCATAAAGTGTAAAAAAATTGCTACTAATTGGTCCCAAGGAATTTGGGTGGCGACTTTGAAGTCTCTACACCAGTGTGAGCTAGTGTTTAAAGATAACAAAAAGTAAAGAAGGAGAATATAAAGAAATCAAAAAAGTTGATGGATGTGAAGAAGATCAAAGTGCAAATGCAAGGAACACGAGGCCATATGAAGAAGCATCTAGAACAGAAGCTGGAAGGTGAATTTCCAAAAAATAAGAATGCAAGTGCGAAATGGGTCAGATCAAAGGACACTGAATAGGGTAAGTCTACTCCTCATCCGATCACTAAACATAATATTCATTCTAGTTCTAGTTCAAAATGTGAAAGGAATTTTCTAGATTTTAGTGATAACACTTCTACAGAGAGAGGGGAGGTTTTTATGAAGTGTGTTGTAAATGAGCAATCCTCAGACCCTGACTTACAAGCCATGAAAAGGAGGGAAAATGTAGGATAAAAAGAGATAGAATACAAAGAGACAATACTAGTGTTAGATGCACTAGAGCTTAAGGGTATTTGACCCCGAATTCTCATCTATATACTCCTATTCCTCCCGACCTGCTAATTGGAGATGAATATTCCCATAATGTTGCTCCCCATCAAGCTGAAACAGTAGTAGCATCTAATGGAGATTCTACTTTTCCAAAGGAAGAAGAAGTTCTAAATGATATGCAACTGCTTAGAGAAAGAGCCTCAAGATGCAATCATAATAGAAAGAAGAAGGATGAAGAGAAAGAGAAAAGAATAAGGGAAGTCATGATGGAGAGGGATATGTTAAGAAGAAAGGTTGAGGAGATGAAAGCATTGGATAGACTAGCAGCTAAAACTATCAAAACAACTGGCCCCATTGTGAAAGAGGTTGTAGGAAAGATCCCTATAGTTCCCTTTATTGATAATGTTGCAAATCCAGAAACCAACACTGCTGACAAGACTTCTATTCTAGTGGACCCTCCTCCCAAAAATACAAATCGTGATTCCCATAAGGCTTATAAAGGGAAGCGACCCTTAAATGAAGGAGGTTTTCCTAAGCAGAACATACCACATGATGAATCTATCTCATTACTCAAAAGGGTGGTAAAGGAAAATGAAGAATTAGAGAAAATAATGAAAGAGATGGAACTACAAGCTATAAAAACTAAGAAAAAGAAGCTTAGCTTCCTAGAGTCCACTATAAAAAACTCTATCCCTGAAACCTCAAGTCATCAAGCCCGTACATCATCCTCAAGTCCTCATACTAATGAAAAAACATCATCTAGTGGAAACCCTTCTAGCTCATCCTCATAGCCTAAAGACAAGGCTAGAACAGTCCATTTCAATGATCAACATGATTCCCAACACAAAAGGTCTAGAAACAATAATGATAGAAGGAGGGATCATGATAGCCAAGATGAGGAAGAAGGACTTGGTGGGAGGATATTGTTGCACACTAATAGCTACCGAAAATTATGTTTTGAGAGCATTCCTGGATATCCAAATCTAGTCCCAGATAGTGCAAGGAAGCATTTTCCTAAGTTAACTGGAAATAATGCTCTTAGTGGTGAGGACCATTTAAAAGCTTTCCAAAGCTTTGTCGAGGATTTTGAATTATGGGATTAAGATGTGGCTATGAATTATTTTATGCAATCTTTGATAGAAGATGCTAGGGATTGGTATAGGAGCTTTCCTAATGCAAGCATTGACTCCAAGGATTCTTTCTAGCAGATCTTTAGGGAACAATATGGAGATCAAACTGATCCTCGGTTTAGGTTAAATTATTTTAACAATATTACGAAGGGGCACGATGAGCTGGAAACCAAGTTCAATGCAAGATTCCAAAAGGAAATATATGAAGTCCTTGGCTATTTGAGACCCAATGAGAAGGCATGTCTAGTTGTATATTGCAATGCATACAACTTGAAGATGTGTTATATCCTCAGAGATAAGAATCCATAGTATCTAAGGAACTCTTACAAAATGGCAATCAATATTGAAAATAATCAAAGGGCATCAGGTAAAGTGGGAAGAAGGGATGACCCAAAACCTATGAAGAACCCAAAAGCTCAGAATGAAAAGACAACCAAATCTACAACCCCTGATGAGAAATTAGATCAAGTTCTTAGCCTGTTGTAGAAGGCAGCCAAGAATGACAAGACAAAATTCCAAAGAAATTAAAGGCCACCAAGACTGCAAGATTATCCCTATCATATAAACTGGCATAATGGAAAGCCAATTAACAATAATTAGAAGAATATCCAAGGAACACTTGATCCTTTACAAAAAAATTCCACAAATGTTATCAACGAATTGCTTTGGTGTGGAGTGTGTCAAATTCCTCACTCTGCACAACAATGTGTTGTGGCTAGATCAGTGGTGGAATCACCATAGGATCAAGGAGCTTATGATTCTTCTCATGAACAAGAAGGTATTGTGAATGTGCTCATGACAAGATCGGATTTGGGTTGTGAAGAATGCTCCTCCAATGATGAGCCTAACCAAAGTGATGTGAATATTCAAAGGCAGGAGGTAGGCTCCTATCATCAACAAGTATTCTTAGATGAGGAAGGAGAGAATAACTAAATGGTTTACACTCTTGAGTCAGATAGTGTTTCCTTGAGGAGTCCCTCAAATGAGGAAATTGAGAGGTACACAATTGCATTGGTTGCTAAGGAAAGAAGTGATTCTCATTTAAGGAATAGAACTATGGGTGGTAATCAAGGTAGCCCGGGGAGCTTGTTTGTTAAGGAAAACAAAGCATAAGACAAGGTAACAAAGGTAGAGAACAAGAAAGAAGAGACAAAGCCCAAGGAGGGTAAAGAAATGAGAATTTGGGCCAAAAAGGGTAATAAGGAAAAAAATGATAGTGAAGCTGCTCATCAAGTTGAGAAGGCCAAAGATGAAAAACCCATTGTTGAGAAGGTCCAAAGTCAAGGTGACAAGGAAATTCCTCAAGAATTCATAATCCCTGAGTTACCAAATTATTCTCCAGTAGATATGTTTCAACTATTATCTCAAGTCAAAGTCACAGTCCCATTCCTAGAAATGATGAGAATAGATGAGCACAAGAATAAGATTGTCGCTCTAATCAATAGTATTGTTGCTAGTGGGAAGGATAAAATGGTTGATCAACCTTAATCAAGTAGAGACCAAGAGAAGAATGTTGAGGTTAGAGCAGTAATCAATGAAAATCCAGAAGTATATCTGGGAACCACCATTACTGCCAATCCAAACCAAGTGAATCCATTTGATCTAAGCTTGATCATTGATGGTAAGATGCTTAGAAATTGTATGATAGACTCAAGAGCCTCAAATAATGTAATTCCAGTGAAAATCATGCAAGAAATGGGCCTAAAGGTTGACAACACATATGGAAAGTGCTATGCCATGGACTCAAGGGAAGTCCCATTTATAGGGGTAATCAACAAAGTTCCATATAGATTGGAAGCACTCCCTAAGGAGTTGTTTATGAGTATCATAGTGGTGGACATCCCACCAACCTATGGGATGTAATTGCCAAGACACTGGAGTGCTTCCATGGATGGGAGTATTCAGTGCGACCTATCATTTGCAACTTTTTCAATCGATCAAAAGGATGTGAAGATTGCAAGAGAACCTTGAAGGGTCAGCCACATGATTGAATCTGCTGAGGAGCCTGAAAATCCAACAATAATTAACTTTGTAGACACAGGTTTAGACACTTTCCGAGTGGAAGAGTTGAAATAGGAAGAAGGAGAAGTCAAGCCTACATCGATTGATAAGGAATTCCTGGAGACACCACAAGAAGATGCTCTTTGGATTATGTACTTTGATGGAGCTTGTTCAAAGGAGGGCTCAGGCGCAGGGGTTATCCTCATCTCTCCTCAAGGTAAAACTTTTAAGTACTCCTTCTTGTTACAATTTGCATGTACAAATAATGTTGTTGAGTACGAGGCTCTATTACTTGGGTTGAAATTAGCTTCCAAACATGGCATAAAGTTGTTAAAAGTGTTAGGGGATTCTGAGTTGGTAGTTTCCCAAGTTAGGTCTAGATTTGTTACTAAAGACAAAAGGTTTAGGCAATACAGGAATGAAATTTGGGATACTATTGAGGCCTTTGATGCCTTTGGCATAGATTGGATAGAAAGAGGAAAAAATGTAAGGGAAAACTTATTGGCTAATATTGTAGTCCAATTAGATGATGTTACCTTTGATGGTGTCTCATGAATAGAAATACAAACTTAGCCTGTGGTACCTGGAAAAATTTGTAGTTGGCAAGTGTTTGGGGTAAACCTCCAAAAGTGGTTTACAATTGGAGTGAGGAAGGAAATTTTGAAAAAAATGACCCCATGGCAAAAAAAATCATTTTTATGGTTCGAGCGAACTATTTGGTTCAAATGAACCAAAAAAGGGTTTGCTATCTAACCTAGGTTCGAGTGAACCCATTTAATGAAATGCCCCACCATTCTCACCAAAAAGACAAGGAAAACCCCTTTTGAAAGGGGGTTCACTCGAACCCCCCTGGTTCAAGCGAACCCCCATTTTCCCACCTCCCTGCTCTCTGGCACAAAAAATAAATAAAAATTTCCCTTCGAAGCTTGGGTTGAGGATGGAAATGGAGGATAATTCACAAACCCAACTGGAATCAAGTAGTCCTCGGAGCGAGCTATCCAATGACTATAATTTTAATATGTTTTGGTTTTATTATATATTTATTTTTTCAGTTTTATTAAACATAGGTTTTTCACCGAAACTCAAGCTCTTTGTTCTACACATGTGTAAAAATAGAAGATTATCAAAAATAAAAATAAAAATGAGTGCACCAAATATTGAAGTCCTTGATCCAACAAAAAAAAATTAAATTTCGATACATAAAAAAAGTTAAGCGTTATATGGTCCGCCTATGTCTGAATTGTAATTGGTTTGACTTTGAAACTTGATTAAGGAAAAAATATTCAATAAAACACTATCTAACTAATTGGAAGCGGGTATGTGCAAGATCATGATGGGCCAAAAATTGGTGATATGATGGGTATGTGTAGAGTATGTGGCTGAAAAAAAAAAATTAACCCAAAATTGATGAAACAAAAAGGGTTTTTAAAGGATATTCTTAGCTTTCCACCAATATAAATTATTCTTTACTTTGAATTTAATAAATAATTATTATTCATTTTCTATTTGAATTATGACTAAAGTCTTGATTGATAGGCTGATTGAAAAACATCTATAGCTTTCAAATGATATCAGATTTTTTGAATCCAAAACATGTGTCACATTATATGCTTCACATAATTTAGGATTAAAAAAAGAAGAATTGAATTTCATGAAGTTTTGACCAAGTTAAGGTGGTTAGACATGCGAGTTTTTATATTTTTTAAAAGTTGTAACAAAAAGATCATAATTAATTATTTACTTAAAAAAAAATTACAAAAAATATGCATCACATCCATACATGAGTCCTCTACTTATATCTAAAATATTATAATAAAATATTATCATTTTATTGTGGTTAGGGTGGTCAGACAGACACCTACTTCTTATTTTTTCCCTGAAATTTAAGTATTACTACATTGAAATCTCAAATTTCCACCAAATAGTTTTTTTTTTCATTAAATAAACCTAGTAGTTTAGAAACTATATTCAATTTGCTATAGATTGTATTCGTACATATTTTTGAAATAATATAGATAAGTTATCCAACTTTTTACATCAAGTTGCCTAACTCTGATTTTTCTGTATTTTTTGCCACTTAAGGGCCTGCTTTTTCCATGATCATCCTGCACATACCCAAGAACTAGATATTGGAGTTACAAATCTAAATTTGAAAGAATTATAATTTTATCTTTCATGGAAAAAAAAGTTATGCATTATACGGTGAGCGTCACTCCTTAAAAATGTTGTTTTCCAAAAGATACTAGTTTTCAAAGGAGATGGAAAAAGAAGTACAATCTGATTCCAAAATTTTTGAAAAAATAATATTTAGAATCTACAGACAAAATGTGACAAATCACTAGTTTGCATCATGTTCAAATTCCTCACAGTTTAGCCAATATAGTTGCCCAAAAGTGAAGATTTAGTTAGGAAAAAATATTTCAGTGTCTAGTTTGGCAAAAAATTGTAAACCACTATTGTGGGATCACCCTTTGACGATGACCATGACATTTTGAGATTCTTGCACTGCATTGACCAATATGAAATCCAAGAGATTGACTTTGGCTCATATGTGGTTGAAGTTGATGGGAAATATACATTATTTGGGAATGAGATAATTCAGTTAAAGACCAATAATATTCCCAAAGGACTGGTCGCACTAGAGAGGGTCTTTGATGGCCTTGAAAAATCAAATGTTAAGCAAGCTTCTTCCCATAAGGAATATTTAGAGGAGATAAATTTAGGGACAAAAAATTCTCCTAAAAAGGTGTATATAGGCAAAAAGATGAAGCCCCATGTGAGAAGTATGTTAATTTCCCTATTGAGGAAATACAGGCATGTGTTTGCATGGTCATATGATGACATAAAGGCTTACAAGGGGGATCTATTCCAACATGAAATTCCTTTGAAACCTGATGCAAAGCCCTTAAAAAAATAGAGGTCGATCAATCCTACTTTGCAGCCAAAGACGCAAGAAGAGCTTACAAAGTTGAGAGATAGTGGTATCATCAAACCCATTAGGCATTCATCATGGGTTTCAAATTTAGTCCCTCTCAAAAAAAATAATGGTGATATCAAGCTATGTGTAGATTTTAGAAATCTTAATGTGACATCTTTAAAGAATAACTATCCTCTGCCTAATATGGAGGCCATGTTGCAGAAAGTCTCAGGGTGTGAACTACTTTCAATGATGGATGGATTCTCAGGGTATAATCAAGTCATGGTGAGAGATTCTGAACAATACAAAACTTCCTTCACTACACCATGGGGGACCTATGTATATGTAAGGATTCCATTCGGCCTGATTAATGTTGGTGCAACATTCCAAAGAAACATGGATGTGGCCTCTGCAGATTTTATAGATATTTTCCTTGCGATATATCAAGATGATTTGACTACTCATAGCAAAAAGGAGGAAGATCATTTTTCCCATTTGGAGAATTTCTTTATTAGAGATTTGGAATATGGGTTCTCTTTAAATCCCAAGAAACGTTCCTTTGGAGTCAAAGAAGATAAGTCTTTTGGGCATATCGTTTCGAAGGATGGGGTCAGGATTGAACATAAATGTGTTGCAGCCATAGATAAGATCACACAACCACTTGAGAAATGTGAAGGGGATTCAATCTTTCTTTGGGAAAATTAACTTTGTGAGAAGATTCGTTACTAACTTTGTTGAGATTGTTAGGCCCATTTCTAAAATGCTGAAGAAAGGAGAAAAGGTGGTGTGGTCAGAAGAACTTGTTAAGCCTTTTCAAGCCATAAAAGATGCCATTAAGGAGGAACCTATCCTCATGTCTCAAGATTATACAAATCCTTTCCAGTTATTCACTTCTGCTTCATTTCATAAGTGGTAGGGGTATTACTATAGAAGAATGATGAAGGATTTGAGCAGCCTATTTCTTTCTTTAGCAAGTCCTTGCAGTCTATAGAGCACAAGTATGATGCCACAAAAAAAAGTGTATGCCTTGGTAAAGGTTGTAAAGAACTTTAGACCATATTTAATTGGGGAAACTATTGTAGCTTATGTTCCAAGTGTAGTAGTTAAATACATTTTCACTCAACAAGAGACCACAAGTCAGAGGTGTAGGTGGATCAATAGGATCTAAGAGTTCAACATAGATCTCCAAATTATAAAATTTGTGAGGGGTCAAGGTTTGGCCAAGTTAATGGTTGAGACCAACTTGGAAGCCAATCAAATTAATCAAGTTGAACATGAGAATGTTGCCCCCATATGTGATATGCAGACCTATGGATGGTACAAGAGAATTATTGAGTACCTACAAACCATGCAATGCCTTGAAGGTATGCCTCAGATCTAGAAGGGAACTTTAAAATTGCAGGCTATCAAGTATGTTATAATTGACGGTGAACTCTGGTGGAGAATCCCAGAAGGTGTGTTGCTCAGGTGTGTAGATGGGGATCAAGCAGAAGATCTACTGATTGAAATGCATAAAGGAGCTTGTGGAGGTCACTACATGGCCAAGACCAATGCATATAAGATATTGTGAGTAGGTTTTTTGTGGCCAACTGTGTTCAAAGATGCACACAAATTTGTGAAGAGATGTGATGCTTGTTAGAGGTTTACTAGAAAGTTAAAGTTCTCAGGAAACTTACCACTCAGGCCAGTGTTAGCACATGCTCCCTTTCAACAATGGGGCATTGATTTTATTGGAGAAATGTCTGACAAGTCTAGTGGAGGACATGCCTAGATTTTGGTTGCAACTGATTACTTTCCAAAATGGGTCGAAGCCATTCCTACTAGGAAGGAAACTTGTAAAGTTTTCATTCCTTTTTTGATGAACAATATTTTGAGTAGGTTCGAAGTTCTTCAAAGAATTGTTTCTGATAATGCCATGTGTTTCAGGTCTGAGGAATTTATTGATTTTTGTAACCAAAATGTCATAAACATATCCTATTCATCCTCATATCATCCCCAAGGGAATGGGCAAGCTGAGTCTAGCAATAAAATCCTTATGAAGATTATCAAGCAGGTGATTGAGAGGAACAAGAAGGCCTGAGACTTAAAATTGCAACTGACATTATAGGCCAATAGGACTACTATGAAGAAATTCATTGGACAATCCCCTTTCAATTTGGTGTATGGGGTTGAGGCTAGAATACCACATAATAATTTGATAAAAATGTATAAATTTGTCTAGGAATATGACACTGATATTTGTGATGTGATGCAACATAGGATGGATGAGTTAATTAAGCTTGACAAAACTAGAAGATAAGCTCACAAAAGAAATGAGAGGTAGCAGCTTCAAGTCAAGCATCTGTATGACAAAAAGGCCATTGAAAGGAATTTTTATGTAGGATGTATGGTCTTGATGTGGAATGCAATATTGGAAGACAAAGGAAAACATGGGAAGTTTGATCCCCTATGGCTTGGGCCTTATCTGATTATAGATACACATGGGGAAGACTCATATTTCTTGTAGTACCTAACAGGTGAATTTCTAGAACTGCCAGTACATGGAAAGTTCTCAAAGCCCTATTTCTCATGAAATAAGTTATTTCCATGTACATTGTATATTCTTGTAAATATTGTACATAGGCTTGGCATGTTTACTTTTAGTCGTGTCTGCTTGCCTTGTCCTAGAAAGCTCCTGGGTTTTTTGAGTTCCTCTATGTTGGTCTGCTTCACCAAGAGATTTGTTTCTTGCCATACCCACAAGGGGTATGCATACCTGAGCATGAGCCACTGATAGAGTTCATAAAATTTAAATATTTTGGGCCCATTTTGTGCTTGTTATTGATATGTAACATGTATTCCCTATTGGTTCTCAAATAAATAGATGTAATGAGTTCTAGAGAATAACCACTTTCTCATATTCAGACTCAAAGGTGGATTTAATTTGGCCAACAAAAAAGATTTAGTCAAAGAGACTGAAATCTTCTACACTTTAGGCTCTGTTAAAGGGTATGTGCAGGATCATCATGGAAAAAAATAGGCCCTTAAGTGGAAAAAACATCAGAAAAATCAGAGTTAGGAAACTTGACATAAAAATTTGAATAAGTTATCTATACTATTTAAAAAATATGTAAGAATAGAATTTGTAGAAAATTGAATGTAGTTTCTAAACTACTAGGTTTGTTCAAAAAAAAAAAAAAAATCTATTTGGTGAAAATTTGAAATTTCAATGCAATGGTACTTAAATTTCAGGGAAAAAAATAAGTAGTTGTTTGTCTGACCACCTAACCACAATAAAATGATAATATTTTTTATAATATTTTAGATATAAGTAGAGGACTCATGCCCCAATGTGATGCATATTTTTTGTAATTTTTTTCTAAGTAAATAATTAATTATGATTTTTTTATTACAACTTTTTAAAAAATATAAGAACTCGTATGTCTGACCACCTTAACTTGGTCAAAACTTCATGAAATTCAATTTTTTTTTTTTTAATCCTATAGTACATGAAGCATATAATGTGACACATGTTTTGGATTCAAAAAATGTGATACCGTTTGAAATCTATAGATTTTTTTCAATTAGCTTATCAATCAGGAATTTAGTCATAATTTGAATAGAAAATGAATAATAAATACTTATTAAATTCAAATTAAAGCATAATTTATATCGGTGGAAATATGAGAATCTCCTTTAAAAATACTTTTTGTTTCATCAATTTTGAGTAAAAAACTAGTCGTCATCCACATACCCATCATATTGCCACTTTTTGGCCCATCATGATCCTGTACATACCCTAAACCTAAGAGGGTAATCCCTATAGTATATTTATAGATACTTGTGTGTCAAAGTATCAAATACACTATTAACAGATAATTCTCGTTCAATTGTTTGAAAGATAGAGTACACCAAAGGTTTAGTTGACCTTCATGGCAGTGTCAAATTGAAACATGAGATATGTATAGCATGGAATTCCACACACAAACAAACTGAGATTGATATGTAAAATGATTTAAATTTTTGATTTGCTGTTGAATTAATCAATAGAATGAAACACAACTAACACACTTAGATCAATAATTCATCCATTGGAACAGAGTCAACTTCAATACCTGTGCAACTTGATAACAATTTAGTACACAACATCATCTAAGCTTTGACATTACTACATTACAGTATATCAACATTTTATTCTCAGTTCCACAACTTCTTATCAAAATCCTAGCACTTAATTCACATGAATCTAAAACTCCATTCAAGCACTTTTATTAATTCCTTGAATTAATGGGCAAGAACTAAACCACACACCCACTCAAAACCAATGGAGATGAACTTGAGATAATCATTAATTATACTTATTCATAACTCAGTAAAGAAGCAGATAGGAGAGAAAATGGTTCTAAATTTTCACCATTCTGTATTATTATGCTGGTATTTCTATTAAATTACATACATATTGACAAACTCCAACCTAAAACAAAACTCTAAAATGCTTTGTATTACAGTGTTCACCGTGAAGAATTTCAAAACAACTCACTACAATGAATAATAAATTTTGCACTTAAGGAGGAAGAAATGCTAAATGCACATCAGAAGAAGACACTTGGAAAACTCAAGATCGTTGATGAATAACTGCCCATTGCTTGAAGAGAAAGCCCTAATATGTACTATGATTCACGCTTCTTGCACCTACTGTTATTTAACAGAAAAATATTCCCCAGCTTGAATAATCATCATTCCTCTTTATTCTCCTAATGAAAACATACCCTTTGCCTGCAAAATATTTTACCCCTTTGTTTATTTTTCACCTGCTATGTAAAAACACTGCTCTCTATGAAAAGCTCTTCTTCAAAAAATACATTCACATAGTGAATATATTATTGAATTTAGAATTATTTATCATTCCCATGTTTTACTTTTATTTTGCACATCATTAAACTTTTAATGCCCAACATAAAGTTTCTTACCTCTGTTTTACCCAGTCAATGGAAATATTTTAATAAAATATTTTCCCGCATGCTTTCACCTATCACCTAATGTTACAACTTTACATTTTAAAAGAGGAATTTAAAACTATGCATTTGGGTGAAACATTTTAAAAACTTAAAATATTACTAGGCCCACCTTGTCTTAAAACCAATGCCCATTTCCCCGATCTATTTTCTCATGACATCAAAATCTCATTCGAGCTAGCAGAGAGCCTTTGAAATTGCAGAATGAAATATTTTAAAAACTTAAAATATTTGTTTTTGGGAAACCAATCCCTATGCCCCCTATTGCTTCCTACTGCCATCAACTCCTGGCTTCACGAGCAAGCGGGGAGACCTTCATTTTTGCTATGTATTTCTCCATTTATAAAATCAAAATGACCTCTAGAAACTGGCGCGATGGCTTCCACACTTATTTAACATTCTCATTACCTTAAAGTAAAACAAGATTTAAGCTGCATCGCAGCCTTGAAAGTTCACCTATATTAATGTTTGTTTCAAAAATTGCAGATGCTTTCCTTTGTAGCAGAGAAGAACTTTTAAATAGTGGAAAACGAGCCCCTGTTTGGATTTCTAAACTACCAGGCATACAAAATACTTGATGAGTTGCATCTCCAATCGATTTAATTTCAAACTGTTCGCAATCTAAGCTCACACCATGGTTGCAAGGTTAGATGTACCTCCACATAATTCAGGAAAACCTAAAATAGCCAGCATCCTTAATATGCACAGTAGTTCGTCATATAATTTTGGTACATGCTCAATGTCGGCTCAATTTCCCTCTTGGAAAACCTCAATATGTCATTTATCTAGTATATTATAGCCACTCCAACATTGAGTCGTAAGTTTTTTCCTTCCTTTGATAGAAAATACACATCAACAAGTGACCCTTCAGTTCCCTACTTCCTCACCAGTTTGTGTTGCCATGAGCATTACTTCTCACGGGAAAGTGGGCAAAAGCTTCCTTTAATAAAGTTTTGAAACTTTATAAAGTTCATAATATTTGACCAAATATTTGATGTTGCCCTAAAATTCCCTCTATTCCTGTACATTTTTCCTTTCATAATAGTTAAAACACATAAAATATTTTAAATATATTACATCAAAACATTAGAGAATAGGGAAAATTTAATTTCGGTTGCGGCCAAAATAGATGAAATTCACTGCAGGAAAACTGGGACACATGGAGTCACAAAAATTTGCATATGGACATTATCAATTATTTAGAGAAAACCCATTTCCTCAAATTTTTCTGAGCCCTTAAAATTCAAGTACCTCCTTTGTAAACTAGCCCCAAGACATGTTTACCAGACCTAAAATGTATTAAAATAACACATCATATGACCTATGTTGTTGATGAAAATGGAGTTGTAGATGTATCAAACCAAACAAGAAATGGGTTGTCCTTCGATTTGCAAAATTTGGCACTTTCTTGAACACCAGTTTTGGCCCTGTTGCGATTAGAAAATGATTAAATAACCCATCAACACTAATCCAGACACCCTAAAATTGATATTGCATGTAGAAATTTGACTCAAGAATACAATACAATAAATGGCTTAGAAAAAATGATCATGAGGTGAAAGATATTCAATTTCAAAGTGGCCTACTTAGACTTTTTTGCAACTACACCTGTTCAAAACCAATTAAAGGTCACCAGGTTGTCACTTTAAAAAAATATCAAATCATCTCCTAGGAAATTTCCATTGGACACACTAAGTCATTTGGGTACAATGAGTATGTGTGCAAGAGGGATTTACTTGAATCATCATTCATCACAAGATATTGAGGGTCTAAGATGACCACCTTGAAAAGTTTCTGAAAATGTAGGTGCAAAATAGAGTAAACTGCATTTGCTTTTGGCTTGGTCAAAATATAAAATATTATCATGAAGCTCTGAAACTGGACCAGGGAGTACATGAATGCGTAGAGAATGGAGAGAAACAATCCTTTTGTCTTGAAAATCATCCAGTAGCAAAATATCAACTCAAACAAGAGGCCACTTCATAGGATAGAGAGTTTGCAAACAACAATTTAAGTGTCAGAACCCTCTCGCTTCACTTTTCAAAACACTGTCAAAACTCATTATGAGAAGCTAAAAACTAACATGCATTTTCACTTATGTCACATGAGTATGTCCATGAAATAATTTGACATGAAAATTAACTGGCTTCGAATTTTGACACTTCAAAGCAGGTCATTTGGGCAGATTCTATAAGTCAACTTCTAAGTGTGCAAAGACAAATTTTTCAACATGGGCCTTCAAATTTTGAAAATTCTGAAGGTGCCAATAGTGGCTCCGACTGGGGATGTATGCCCATTGTGGGCATAGCAAGAATTTAGATCCTTTGGAAAAGCAGACCAGGTGCCTACTTCATTGGGTGACAGAGTCAAAAGATCATCTCTACCCCCTACTGGTCTAGTTTGACAAGTCAAACCATATCTAATGGCCCAAGGCCACCAAAAACTGTAGGCCTCTTCTTACCTCTATCATAGAGAAATTTTTCATCACATTTCACTGAAGCCAATATGACAATACCACTACAATCCGCCTGATTGAACATGCTAGCATCTCCCAACAACCCATTATATACAACATTATCAACAAATCCAGATTTACCAAGCATCTGAAAATTAGGCATACTCTTAAAATACTTATTTTCATGTGGCAACAACTTATAATAGTTACCATATGAATCATGTGGCAGAATATGAGTGCTGCCATTTTCAGCTAGATGAAGTTTTCATGAAGTGTTGCCACATATATAAACTTTGGACATGTGCATCTCCTTCATAGACATTGTATCCATCAAATCTAGGCATCTTCTTATAGACTCGACCTGGCATACTTTTAACTTTATAATCAATCCATGACAAGTCTAATTGGCCATACAATGGATCAAAAGAATTGACAAAAGGTGCAACAATTTGGCTAGTAGATCTAGTATGATTATCTCTTAATTGGGCTTGTATAGCCATCAGGTGCCTTTTGTTATTAATTTTCTTCTCAAATACAACCTTCCATTCCTGACTAAACCTAGTATTGTTCATACTTGGGTTCATGCACTTTGTGGTGTCAACTATTTGAGGATTATCAGACTTTTGCAGCTTTTTGACAATATGCATTAAGGTTTCTAATGGCATGGTTATTTCCCTTTGGTAATCCATAGATGTATGCAAATTTGTGTTTAACTAATTGTGCATAATCATAACCATGACAATATGAAGGATCACTAGGATTGTTGCTAATATGGTGGTAACTTGGGATTGAAACATATGATAATGCAAGTGGATAGACATCCCTAGGATATACAAATTCATTCTAACCATCCATACTAGAAAAATTGTGAATACTTAGACAAACACTCTAAAAGGAACAACAATTTCATTCAATATGACAAGGCCAACAAATTAAGGTATGCAAAGAACCATGTACCTTCACATCTCCAGTTGTTGCAACTTTGAATAGAACATTTTCAGGTCACAATAATAAATAGCATCCCTTCATGTGTATAAATTGTAGAGCAGAGTCACCACCTCTTCAACAAGAGAAAAACCTTTGAAGCAAGGACATCTTTCTCTGAATTCTTTCCAGCAGAGTGAGTTCACAATATTTTGAATTTGGGCTACTAGAAATCAATTTGCAGATCTAGAACTTCTTCAACTTTTGAACCAATCATTCATTATTTTTTACTCTTTCCAAATGGACTTCAACAAATTGGTACTGGAGATTCAAAGTTCTCCCCAGTGGAGTCGCCAATCTATTGGTTCCCAAATCAACATATGCAATGAGTCCTAGAGAATAGCCATTTTCTCATAATCAGACTCAAAGGTGGATTTGATTTGGCCAATGAACAAGATTTAGTCAAAGAGACTAAAATATTCTACACTTTAGGCTCTGTTAAACCTAGGAGGGTAATCCCTATAGTATATTTATAGATACTTGTGTGTCAAAGTATCAAATACTTTGTTAACAGATGTTTCTCCTTCAATTGTTTGAAAGACAGAGTACCCCAAAGGTTTAGCTGACCTTCATCGCAGTGTCTAGTTCAAACACGAGATATGTATAATATTAAATTCCACACACAAACAAACTGATATTGATATGTCAAATGATTTAAATTTGTGATTTTCTACTGAATTAATCAACAAAATGCAACAAAAATAACACACTTAGATCAGTGTTTCATCCATTGGAATAGAGTCAACTTCAATACTTGTGCTACCTGATAACAATTTAATACACAACATCATCTAAGCTTTGACATAAATGCATTACAGTACATCAACATTTTATTCTCAACCACAACTTCTTATCAAAATCTTAGCACTTAATTCACATGAATCTATAGCTTCATTCAAGCACTTATATTAATTCCCTGAATTGATGGGAAAGAACTGAACCACACACCCACTGAAAACCTATGGAGATGAACAAGATAATACATAATTATATTTATTCATAACTCAGAAAAAAAGCACATAGGACATAAAATGGTTCTGAATTTTCACCATTCTGTATTATTATGTTGGTATTGCTATCAAAATTACATACATGCTAACAAACTCCAACCTAAAACAAAACTCTAAAATGCTCTGTATTATAGTGTTCACCGTGAACAATTTCAGAACTCACTACAATGAATCAACAAAATTTCACTTAAGGAGAAAGAAACTATAAATGCACATTAGAAGAAGACACTTGGAAAACTCAGGATCGTTGATGAATAACTATCCACCTCCTAAAGAGAAAGCCCTAATCTGTACTCTGATTCACGTTTCTTGTACCTACTGCTCTTTAACAGAAAAATATTCCCTAGCTTGAATAATCATCATTCATCTTTATTCTCCTGTTGAAAAAATACCCTTTTCCTACAAAAGATTTTACCCCTTTGTTTATTTTTCACCTGTTGTGTGAAAACACTGCTCTCTGTGAAATGCTCTTCTTTAGAAAATACATTCACATAGTGAATATATTATTGACTTTAGAATTATTTCCCATGCCCATCTTTTATTTTTATTTTTCACATCATTAAACTTTTAATGCCCAACATAAATTTTCTTACATCTATTTTACCTGGCCAATGGAAATATTTTAATAAAATATTTGCCCGTGTGCTTTCACCTCTCACCTGATGTTAAAATTTTACATTTTAAAAGCGGACTTTAAAACTATACAGTTGGGAAAAAAAAATTTAAAAATTAAAATATTACCAAGTCCACCTTGGCTTGATTCAACCAATGCCCATTTCCTTGATCTATTTTCTCATGACCTCAAAATCTCATTTGGGCTAGCAGAGAGCCTTTGAAACTGCAGAATAAAATATTTTAAAAACTTAAAATATTTTTTTTGGGGAAACCAATCCCTATGCCCCCATTGCTTCCCATTGACATCAACCCTTGGCTTCACGAGCAAGTGGGGAGACCTTCATTTTTGTTTTGTATTTCTCCATTTATAAAATCAAAATGACCTCTAGAAATTGGCACGATGGCTTCCACACTTATTTAACATTTTCATTAGCTTGAAAGAAAAACAAGATTTCTACTGCATCACGACCTTGAAAGTTCACCTATATTAACGCTTGTTTCAAAAATTGTAGAGGCTTTACTTTGTAGCAAAGAACTTTTGAATAGTGGAAAACACGCACCTGTTTGCATTTCTAAACTACCAGGCATACAAAATACTTGATGAGTTGCATCTCCAATCGATTTAATTTCAAACTGTTTGCAATCTAAACTCACACCATGGCTGTAAGGTAAGATGTGCCTCCACATAATTCAAGAAAACCTAAAATATCCAGCCCCCTTAATATGTGCAGTAGTTCCTCATATAATTTTGGTAGATGCTAGCTGTCGACTCAATCGCCCTCTTAGAAAACCTTAATATGTCATTTATCTGGTATATTACAGCCACTCTAGGTTTGAGTCCAAAATTTTTTCTTTCCTTTGATAGAAAATGCACATCCACAGTCGACCCTTCAGCTCCCGGCTTCCCCACCAGTTTGTGCTACCATGAGCATTACTTCTCAGGAGAGAGAAAAAACTTCCTTTAATAAAGTTTTCAAATTTTATAAAGTTCATAATATTTGACCAAATATTTGATGTTTCCCTAAAATTCCCTCTATTCCCTTGCATTTTTCCTTTCACAATATTTAAAACACATAAAATGTATTAAATATATTGCATTAAAACATTAGAGAATAGGGAAAATTTAATTTCAGCTATATACAAATTAGAGGAAATTCACTGCAAGCAAATTGGGACACCTGGGGCGCCGATCCTAGCTCAGTTGGTTAAGGTGTTCCCTGTAGCAGGGCGCCCACCATGGGTTCGACTCTCCAGCGCTCCCGTGGTACTGGTTGGTGTGTCCCGCCAGCACTGCCGATCACGGTAAAAAGTTTACCGACGGTGGGGGGTTATATGGGGGGCCGTGCTGCACCCGATTCCCCTCGTTAAAAAATAAAAAATAAAAAATTGGGACACCTAGAGCCGTGAAAATTTGCATATGGACATTATCAATTATTTAGAGAAAACCCATTTCCTCAAATTTTTCCCAGCCCTTAAAATTCAAGTACCTCATTTGTAAACTGGCCTTGAGACGTGTTTACCACACCTAAAATGTATTAAAATAACACATCATATGACCTTCGTTTTTGATGAAAATGGAGATGTAGATGTTTCAAACCAAAAAAAGAAATGGGTTATCCTTAGATTTGCAAAATTTGACACTTTCTTGAACACCATTTTTGGCCCTGTTGCAATCAGAAAATAATTAAATAACCCATCAACACTTATCCTGAGAGTCATTTCCACTACTCTAGGTGAGTTACAAGTGAAAAATGCTCAAAAAAGGTCATCGAACAAGAAATTGGCATAGGATGCTAGCGTATCATATGGAAATTTCTATGTTACATTAGTATCTATATAATTTGAGCTTGAAATGATGAAACACTAGAAAAATAAAATCCTAACACAAAGGTCACATAAAAATTGAAAAAAATAGACCACAAGAAATAAAAACTATGTACCATGGGAAGGAGAAAGGATAATGCAAGAGCTAAAATGAGACAAGGGATGGACTAAGAGAACAGTAAATAAAGTGAACACAACATATTATAATGTGAAATTACAAGGATATGAATTTTTTTTATGTTACACAAAGTATACAAATTTTTCATGAAAATTATTATTTTCTCAAAATTGGCATAGATAGGAAAAAAAAAGTACTAGGCCAAAATACATTAGGATTTTATATAACTCTTTATGGTAGCTTCTTAAATTTATCACTTATTTTCCCTCGATTTTTTCTATAAGTTCTCTCAATGATTCTCTCACACAAAGTTTTTGTATTCTTTCTTTCTTATTATATTTTGTCATTTAACTTATCTTTCTTGTATTTCATCTATTTTATCTTGTAACATATAAATTACTAAATTATACTTTTGTCATTTCTATTAATATTTCCTATTTTTTTTGTTATTCTCTTGGTTATTCTTATACAAATTTCCCCCATTTGGCATACAAATGATATCACAAGTGCATTGTTATCATAGAAATTAAATTTCATCCTAGATGTGCACTGTCATGTGAATAACAATCCTTTTTTTATTCAAATTCTATCCTATAATATTTCTTGAATTATCCTTTCCTCATCCTAGTTATCATGTTCTCTCTAGGTATCCTCTACTTTCCCAAATTTTCTTGTTCCAAAAGTAAAGCAATATTATTGTCTAAGGAAAATAAAACATAGTTTATGTAGAAAACATATACTTTGGTAGGATCAAATTGGTCTCTAATAATACCTAGATCACATGATTCTATATATTGGTTATATCTATAGTTTAATTAGTTTAGTTGAAACTTCAAATTTTGAAGGGAGTCAACTAACATCTATTTCATTTGGAAAACTTAATGACCTTAATATTTTCTTAAAAATATTCTCTCATAGCAACATTTTTTATTTCTTAAAAAATTATTTCACTATATATGATAATGCATTAATTGAACTAAATAATGATTCTATGACTGATGATGTATTTGAATATTCCAAAGATATTATGTTGCAATATTTTCTATTATTACTAGTACTAGTGTGGAAGTTGTTCTAGTCAATGTATGCTTCATAGCTAGTTCAATACTCATTATTTTAGGGAACCTAATTATAGAAAAATAAAACTAATCAACAAGATAACTTCTCTTCCACTGCTTTATTTTTCACTATTTCTTTTGTACTGGGCAGCGTAATTCAACCCACCTTCTCAACCAATTCTAAATTTTAAATATATTTTTGATGATTCCTATATTCCTCCTTTTGTTTTTAATTAATATGAAAAAAAGGTTTTAAAGGGACCCAAAATTCTTACAAGAAAAATGTTGGAAAGAGAATAAAACAATAGCCAACTAGTAGCCTACCAACATCAAACTAAAATAAAAAAACAACCACAAGACTTTTTCATATTCTTAAGAGTATGTGCCACCTCTATCCCTTGGTTGTAGAAGTTTTGATGAAGGTTAACCAAGTCTAGTAACTCATTCTTTTCCTCCTCTAAAGATTCCTCCTTTGGTTAATGTGTCTTGTTTCATCCATTTCTTCACAATGGTATGTAAATCTCTTTATACCACTAATTTTGATATTTTTGGATCTACATATAATACATAAAAAATAAGAAAACATATCATGTGGTTTTTTGCTTCCTCCACCAAATCCCATTATTTATTTTCTCCCCATCTTCTTCTTAATAATACTAAAGAATGTAATATTATTTAAAAAATTCAAGTGAAACAAGATAAAATATCATTTTAGTATTAGATCCCAACTTCACCTTGTTATCATGATATGCTTTAGAAATATTTATAATAGGTTCAAAATCCTTCTATAATACCAACTAAAATTGCTAAATTAATCAATGGAATTAATATTAAAATAATGGAGATTACTTCTATTCCTTTTGAACTTCCTTCTCATGAATTCTAAAATTAGAATCTTCATCTTCTAATCATAGTCACTATTAATTCCATGGATATTAAACAAACATTAATAACTCATGGTTATGGCGTTAGTTTCTATAGTCTTAAAATCTATTTGTGTTGACAATTCTAACCTTGTCTCTATAGAGGTCTCTATTAATAGTTTTCATATTGGATGATATCCTTTACGTACAATTAACATTTGCTTATCTCTCTAGGAATTTTTACTTTTCTTATGTTAATTCATTTTATACGAGGGACTCGTTTTCTTTACACCAATTTGTAAAATTTATGTACAAAGCATTGGTAAATCTTTCTTGATTAAAGTTACTAGTGATTCCTTTCAATATTATGAGATTTCGAATGCTACTTTCTCTACTGCCACCTATCATTTTCTCTCCTATCTATACTCCAATACTATCTTTTTTATCAGAAATAATACAGTACTAAGAACTCATGTTACTAATTTTGTATCTTCTAACAATGCATCTTCTTCTAATGTATGTCTAAATATGATTGGGGATCTTTATATTTTATTCCTTATTATGTTGTTGAATATAAATTTTATCATGCTCAATTCAACATCCAATCCTTTCATATATATCAAAGTACACTTGTTAAACCCATGATAACCTATTCTACCAAGTTTCCCTCTAATTCTAAAAAATGTGACTATTACAAAATGGCCATAGAGGCAAAAGAGGTGAGCTCATGAGACATGAGGCACCTGTAAAGAAAAATAAAAGAAGTTATACAGAGACTAGAAAAAGAAGAAAAAAAAACATAGGGGAGAACCAACCAAGGATCAGAATAGCTACTGGTCTCCCAAAAGCTTGAGCCCATTAATGGCCTACCATTCATTTTCTAGAAATTACAAATTTTCTTCAAAGGATAGGGGCTTCTTCTACACAAGTTGGTCTACTGAGTATTGGGTGAAGTAGAACTACCACCTTTCTATCCTTCTTCTTTGAGTGCACGACTTATTGATAGTCATCACCAAAAAACAATTCGTGGCTATTGTGGAGATCCTTTTGGAACACCTAAATGGTGACTGTGATGCTTTAACCATTTCCTTGCTATAATCCATAATTTCTTGCAAACACTTGAGGTATTTTTCAAGATTCATATGCATGATAGCCACCTCCTCCTATAACTTCTCCCTCTCTTCCATAGAACCAACCACAACCTTGAGCTCATTGACATCATTTTCCTAATTGGAACACGTGCCGAAGGACTTGGAAAGGGAAGATAAAAGGGCCCAATGACCTTCATTCTCAACCTCACCCAACCAAGCCTCCTTTTGATTAAGCACCTTCTCTCCCAAATGTTGAATTTTTTCCTGTCCCATGATAAGCTACGTAAGAAACCATTTCAAAATGTCATTTTGAACATTCATAGCCTCACTCAAGTTGTTAATTTTAAGTTTCAAAGGGGCACAACTAGTACAAACAATATCATTCAATTGGGGTCTTCAGGGGAATTTTCCAAGTTTACACAGAGGATTGGGGAATCTAGTGGGCTAGAATGGTAGTGGACAGGGGGGATTTGGAGGCTTCAAAGAGGTATTCATGAACAAGGGAACCAATAGGGGAGACTTTTTGGGTGGGGTTCTAGGATTCGTCATCATAATTATTAGAAATAGAAATTTGAGTGGGGTCAAAAAATAAATCAATTTTTTTAGAACATGGGGTGGGGACCTTCGAGGCAAAGGATTTACCTTAAGGCCTAGTAACACCTTGACAAGAGAATGACATTGATTTTGGGCCAAGAGTAGAGGGGGTACCCTCCAAGGGTTTAATAAAATCTCTAACCACAAGAGATATTTTCTTAGTAGAGTCCATGTAAAGGGAAAGAGCCACCTAAAAATGGAACAATCTATAGATCAAGCCTTGTTAGAGGGCTAAATTCTTCCCTTTATCCTAAATGGCCTTAATCTAGACTGTTCAAGAGATGACATTATCTAGAATGCAAAGTTCATTTTAAAATTGTAATGCAAGTGATTAAGCATGGGAAAGAGGTGGGAATGAAAGGGCTAAAACCTACCTTCTAAGGTAACATATATGCATCAAAAATTCCACCATTCTACTCCAGACACCCAAGAGGTCATCTCTATTGAACCCGTTGTCTAGCCGATGGAACTTTTCCCCTTTCTTCAAAAATATTTTCGTCTCCTTTTGGTAATGAACTTTGGGCTTCATGGGGAGGCAATTCCCTTCCAAAGAGAGGTCAGTTACCTCTGTAATGAGCTCCATATTAACAAAAATGTAGTCCCCAATATTTACATTGCAATCTTTCCAGGAATTGGAAAATTCCATAGAAATATTAGGATCATGCCCCATCATGCATTCAACATAACTAGCCATCTTGCCCCATTGAAGGATAGTCCAAACATCCTTATCATTCTTCTAGACCTTGCAAGAGGCTCGCTCATCTTGGATGACATCAGCACCCATCATGACATACACTTTAGATAGAGAAAAATTGAGAATTTTGTAGAAGCACCAGGTGAAATTCATGAACAAATGAAAAAGTAACTTATGAAAATGTGGAACGGGATGAAAATATTTCCTTAAATGCAATCAATTCCGGTTGTCAATTAGAGTTGATGAGAAGTTAAACTCAAAATCAATATTAAAGTACTTTTTCATCATTTAATAATAACTCTCACATACTATGGAATCATTGAAATATCATCCCAAATAGTAATCTTTTTCATAAAGGCTCCTAGATTTTCGAAGGCATCTACCACTTTATTTCCAGCTTTGAACAAGTGAGAAAATGTACATATTCAAAGGTCCATTATGACATTATTAGCCAAGAGGATGGGGTCTCGTAGGGTCTAACAAGGGCATTCCTTCCCATTCAACAACATGATTGTATTTCTAGAATCCCCTTCAATTTCCATGTTGTACACTCCAACATTCATAGAAATATGAATCCTATGATAAGAAGGCACCACTTCCACATAGTTGGAAGTTTGTAACCTTGGATTAACTGCATAATCCAAAAACAATTTCCCTCAATGGTCACTGATTTAAGGTTCCTTATTTATAGATATTTCACTTTTTGTATTAATTAACATAAATGTTGGCAATATAATTAATCTAAAAAATTAAATTCTAAGAAATCACAAAAGTGATTTATCAAGTAACTGATTGATTATACATAATTACTTTTTAAATTTTATTATTAGTTTTGAAAATAAATATAACATTTTAAAATAAAGAAACAAGATAGCCAATACACAGATGACAACTTTTTATTGTACAATTATTTTTGAACAAAACCTTTGTCATCTATAAGACTTGAATCCTACTATTATATTTCCTATGCCTAACCTGAAGAAAAACAAAGAGAAGAAGGAAAGATGACCCAAAAATATTGTTACTTCCTTGCATTCATAAAAGGCTGGCCTCTTACAAAAATTAAATCAATATCTTGAGCATAAAAACAACTGAGTAGTTTACATTGTACACAAAAAAGAAGAAGAGTGGAACCTTCTTTCTTTCTCTAAGTGTTGTATATTTCTCTGTTTTAATATTTTTTAATTTTACAAAAAAAGCTTTTGTTTTTAAAAGAAATTCCAAAACACCCCCAAAAAAAGAAGATTACATAACAAAACCTTTTACAATCAATTTTTATTGGTACAAAAATATTATTTTCTTGAAGCTTAGAAGTATCCAATGTAACACCCCTACCAAGAAACCCCAGAGGACAACACTAAACTAGGTAGAAGTTAATGGAACATTTAAAAAAAAAAAACTATAGAATGCATAACATTACATGATAAACTAATCCTAGGTTCTCTAAGGTTCCTCGATTGTGCCACTCACAATTCAAGATTACTAGAAACATTTCATCAGGGATAAAAGATACATGATCAATATAACATGAAAGATTCATTTTAAAGAACCAAATCAAATAGTCCTATACTACTCACTTCCTTAATGTAACAATTGATAATCAACATTAAAAGATAATTTTTGAGCTAACTAACATGTGAATGATGTATTAATTTACAATACTCTTTACAAGAAGGAATCATCAATAATTGTTACATCACTACAATAATTACAACAATGCTTCCCCTAGTACAAGTGGGAAGATTACATTAGATTTACATATGATACAAATACATGATAGGATGTCTTCTCAAACTGGAACAAGAACTGGAATCTATAGTGTAATGATCAATCTCCATGCACACAAACATGTAGCAAGAATACCCAATGGAGGAAAAGCACCAATCTTCTCGACCATGTGGAACCCTAAGGTCCAACCCCCATGCTAGGAGATAACACAAAGTCTTGCATCCAACAAACAGTCAGGAAAGAAATAGGCTAACATAAACAAGGGTTAGACATGACTCTAACACAACAATGCTAATAACACCAACATCAGTTACAACACTTACTTCACTTCCAGAGGAACTCAGACATCAAAGAGGAAATGCAACTAGTGAGTGCTAGACTAAAATAGGGAGGAGTGTCATCACATGGTCCTAACATGGGTTTTCCTGGAAGTCTCTCACTAGACCCCGACCCCCATATATGGTTGTCCTGGTAAATCTCTCACTAGGTCCTAGCCCCATAGGGTGACACATGTAAAACCAACATTCCTTTAGTGGAAACAATGAAGTTGATCTTGCCAACTAGGCCTTCTCAACCCATCATTAGCCTATACGAGTGCTACAGGAAATGGGTGAGGCATCCATTATCTTATTTAATGTGAATTCTACCCATCCCCTAATTCATTATTAAGGTTATCATTGCATTAAGAAACCTTTCAATAGGTTGTTTTGGACACCACTTTGGGTTCCATCCCCCATTGAGAGCCACTCCCCCTACTTACATCTAGAAAACTCTACATTGAGCAAGGTATTGTCCATCTTACACACGTATCACAATCGCATGAATCCATCATAGACAGGAAGGAAACACCCTTAGGGTTTTCATTTCACACAATACACATGACCCACAACATAGTCAAACCACTTCCAGGGTCAAAAAATCTTGAGGACCGTTCATACAGATATACCCCTTCCTAGGCCTCTCGAACCCAACATACTAAACACACTTCCTAGGGCACATAACCTTAAACAAACTTTCACAGATGACATCCAGCTTTAACAATTCATAAAAAACTTAATTCAAATGTCAAGACACACTGTTTAATACAACAATTAATCCTAGCATTATAACCATGAAAATATTCCCTTAAACAAGACATTATTTCAATTCTCTAATCATTTATTTTAACTTAACCACTTAGTTCATTATTTACAAAATGAATATTAAGCATTATGGTGGTAACTAATAACACATTACCTTCTACTAATGGATAAGATAATCTTTCTTTTGTTATACTATGCAATGATAAACTCAATAAATAAAATTAATATATCAATAGAATTATCTATTTACACACAAGAGTTATACAAGAGTATGAAAATAATAATGGAACATGCGAACAACTAATCAAATAACTAAAATTACAATTACAAAAGTAAAAAAAGAGATAATACATAAAAATAATTAAACAAGAAACAAACTATTAAATTTAACAGAGTTTAAATCTAGCATTAAATGAATGCATATCCTTTGCTTCAAAGAATACCTACATTATAAAGTGTACCCCAAATTTACCCACATGCTAACAATCTAATTTCTACAATTATAAATTATGTATTTATATATGCAAAATTATATGTTTATGTACTCTAAAAGGTAGATACCTATATACTTAACTATTGAAACCATCGATTCAGCCAAGCTTTATATTTGGACTGATGTTTCAACTAAATTTTATAGGACAATAAAATTGTGCAGCATCAAACCAATAAAGAGAAAAACAAGTGAATAGATACTTCATTATTCAGTACTAATAATAAAATCAAATCTAGGATTTTTCTGTCTTCCCCACAATCCTGTATGCATAGGAGAGGTAATTGAAATAAATATCTCTACTAAGGATGCAATTTCCAAACAAAATCAAAAGAGACAAAACACTTTAACTTAGGAATACATAGAGTTAAACTTGTAACACTGCAGAAACAAGACATTAATTACGCATGTCTTCAAAGAGATCTCGTCTCATGGAACAAAGCGATAACAGGAACATGTGCACGAATCGTATTTTTTGAAAAGGATTAAGAAACTTTCAAGAAATGTAATTGGTAGGCGTAAAGTTAAAGCTAATATATCGTCCTGGTCGATTTATTAATTTCACATAGTTCTCTGAAATTTATATGTTCACCTCAGGAACATAGTTTATGAAATGTAGAATAAGGAAAATAACCAATAGAAGTTATACATGATGGGAAATTATTTAAAATTTTCACAATGAAGGATTAGGTAACTTATAACTACTATAATAATTTTATACGTATGGGTGAATATTCAACAGATCTGTCTTAGAGATTCTGAATTTGAAGAAGGGGAATGTATGCATAGATGCACACGTTTTGGGTCATCAAGAGTTAATCGCCTTAGATTGGTCTTCTTCCTACACATAGTTAAATCGGCTTTAGATTTACATAGAATTATGTATAATTGATTTAACTTGCCCACTGCACTAAGGAGAGGTATGTGTAAAGATTTCACCTTGGCACAATGCAATAGTGAGAAACCCATTAAAATCACTCATAAAGGCGAGGTGGCTATTATTGCAGCATGCACACGCAAAAATTCTAGACTAAGAATAGCATCTCGATTACAAGAAGATGTGAATTTCCAATTTTATTCAAATGCAAGCAATTAATCTCAATAAGGATTACTAGCCATTTCATAGAAAGGTATATCGTTATTAAAATTCTTGTACCTCTTATTACTGCAAATGGATAACGAGTAAACTGGGATTAATACCTGGATATCCCATATTGATTTGACAATTTCCTCAGACACTACTGGAATTAACCTCCCCCATATTCAGGCGCCCCCTTCTCCCTCCTTCCTCCCTTTTTACCTAATCTTCGGCGCCCCCCCACTTCTCCTCTGTCTTTCCTTATATATAGTATCAAGGAGGAGCTATTTCCTGCTTCTTTTTCAAAAATAGAATGAAATTCCCAAAAACCAAGGAGTTAATAGGAAGAAGAAGGATGTTCGTTGTACAGGAAATCCCAACCAACTATAAAAAGAATTATAGTTGGCTTTTAATTTATTAAATTAATCTTCCAACACAACACAATAATTAATTTTAAATTAATTAAAAGCATTTCCTTTAAAAATATAACAATATAATATGATAGATTTCCAATTTTACACAAATGGCTAAAACCATTTACCCACATTTACACACACCTTATAATTAATTATATAACTTGACTTTATAATTTATTTTATTTATTTACCTTATTATTATTATTTATTAATTTTAACATTACATTATAAATTTATTTTACTATTAACTATGATTATTTATTAGAGTACACCCCCTTTTACTTAACAATTTATTTTAATGGATAAGAGAACCAAGGCATATTATCAAACAATTACATTAAATAAAAACCAAATGCCAAATAATTACCTGACCACTATCTAGGGTCAAGATGGAAAACCTTAAGCAACATTGATTGACCACTGACAATACTGATAGGTTACCAAACCGAATACTTATCCTCTTCGAGGATGATGGATAGGGTAGGGGGTCAAGTTTTATCTCTGATCAACTAATCCATTGGGTTCAAGGAACAATCAAACCTTCCAATTTAGGTGGAGTCAATGCCTGGTACTTGAAACTTGTGGCACACAAAATAGTTGTGCATATACATATAGCAGTCACACTATGAAAGGGAATCACAACGTCATAAGATGTTGACAAGTGAGTGATGCAACACTGTCCCTTCCACTCAATCACATCACTTTAACAACACTTAGAAATTGAATCAACTCATATAACAATCAGCTACATAATAATCAGGATAAAGTCGATACATGATAATCACATAATAGTCATGATAAAATAATCACATAATGCTCATTATAGGGTTAGTGCTCATAATCACTTAGATCTCCAAAGTCACCTAAATAAAACCATATACTAATCATAACATGTACATAAAACCTCAAGTAACAGAAGTTTCATCAATTACATCATATAATGTATCATAATGTCTCATCACAAAATAGATCAACTATCAATCTATCAAGGAAAAAGTATGAGAGACACTACATCCTCCCTCTCTAGGATCATGCTTACTCCTGGAAGCCTGCAAACAAGAAAGGGTACAACTCTCACATCCAGAATACATCCTACCAAGTGGCTGGAGACTCATCATTAGGATCCCACTGGATCCTCTCCTACTCGATGTCTCAACCCCTGAGGGCGAGTCTCCCATGTTATAGAATCACCATGGGCTCCAGAGCCATCTATCATCCTCTACCTGCAAGGCATTATAGTTAAGAACATGTAAAATATTTGGATAGTATGGCCTAAGAACATAAAGATGAAATATGTCATGTATACATGATAGACTAGGTGGCTAAGCAAGATGATATGCAACAGATCCTATCCTCTCTAAAACCTTGAATGGCCCTACAAAATGCGGTACAAGCTTGGAGCCTTTTCCATTGCGGATAAGACTCTTTCGTGGACACACCCATAAGAACACCCAATCACAAATAGAAAACTAACGAACAACCCTATGAGCATCTGCATACTTCTTTTGTCTATCCTGTTCTTCCACCAAATGATTTCTAATATGAACAACCTGTTGTTCCATATCGTGAAGCATCTCTAGTCTTAGGAGGACTATGTCCTCAAGACAATCCCCACTCAGTGGGGTCTAACAAGGATGACGATACAAGGCTTGAAAAGGGGACATTTTGATAGAACTATGGTACCCATTGTTATACACAAACTCCACCAAAGGACTAGTCTAAGCTTGTTAGGTGAGGATGGAAAAAAGGGAAAAACATAATCTCAAGAGTCCAAGCTACTAGGACAACATAATGGGCTCATATGAAACTAGAGTTCCTAGTGTTAGAACTTGGGCTTTGATACCAGGTGTAATGCCCCCACCAAGGAACCACAGAGGACAACACTAAACTAGGTTGAAATTAATGGAATACTTTAAAAAAAAAACAAATAACTATAGAATGCATAACATTACATGATAAACTAATCCTAGGTCCTCTAAGGTTCCACGACTGTGCCACTCATAATTAAGATTACTAGAAACATTTCATTAGCGATAAAAGATACATGATCGATATAACATGCAAGATTCATTTTAAAGCACCAAATCAAATGATCCTATATTACTCACTTCCTTAATGTAACAACTGATAATCAACATTAAAAGATCATTTTCTAGCTAACTAACATGTGAATGATGCATTACATTACAATACTCCTTATAAGAAGGAATCATCAATAATTGTTACATCACTACAATAATTACAACAATGCTTCCCTTAGTACAAGTGGGAAGATTACATCATATTTACATATGATAAAAATACATTATAGGATTTCTTCTCAAATAGGAATAGGAACTAGAATCCATAGTGCAAAGATCAATATCCATGCACATGAATGTGCAACAAGAATACCCAATGGAGGAAAAGCACCAATCCTCTTGACCATGTGGAACCCTGAGGTCCACCCCCATGCTAGGAGATAACACAAGGTCCCACATCCAAAAACCAGTTAGGAAAGAAACAGGATAACATAAACAAGAGTTGTACATGACTCCAACACAACACTACTAACAACACCAACATCACTTACAACACTTACTTCACTTCCAGAGGCACTCACATATCAAAGAGGAAATGCAACTAGGAAGTGCTAGAATGCATTAGGGAGAAGTGTTGTCACATGGTCCTAGCATGGGTTGTCATGGAAGTCTCTCACTAGACCCCGTCCCCCATCTATGGTTCTCCTGGTAAACCTCTCACTAGGTCCTAGCCCCATAGGGTGACACATGTGGAACCAACATTCCTTTCGTGGGGACAAGTAATTTGATCTTTCCAACTAGGCCTTCTCAACCCATCCTTAGCCTATATGAGCACTACAAGAAATGGGTGAGACATCCATTATTTTATTTAATGTGAATTCTACCCATCCCCCTAATTCATTATTAAGGTTATCACTGGATTAAGAAACCATCCAATGGGTTATCCTAGACACCACTTTAGTTTTCGACCCCCATTGAGAGTCACTCCCCATAATTGCATCTAGAAAACCCTACACAGAGCAAGGTATTGTCTATCTTGCACACTTATCACAATCACACATGAATCCATACATTAATAGGAAGGTAACACCCTTAGGGTTTGCATTTCACACAATACACATGACCCACAACATAGCCAAACCACTTCCAAGGTCAAACAATCATGAGGACCATTCATATAGATATACCCCTTCCTAGGCCTCTAGAACCCGACATAATAAACACACTTACCAAGGCACAAAACCTTAAACAAACTTGCACAAATGATATCCAACTGTAACAATTCATAAACACTTAATCCAAATGTCATGACACTGTTTAATACAACAATTAATCCCAGTATTATAACCATGAAACTATTCCCTTAAAAAAGATATTATTTAAATTCTCTGATCATTCATTTTAACTTAACCACTTAGTTCATTATTTACAAAAAGGATCTTAAGCATTTTGGTGGTAGCTAATAACTCATTACCCACTACTAATGGAAAATCTAATCTTTAGTTTTGTTAGACTATGCAATGATAAAATCAATAAATAATATTTACATATCAATAGAGTTATCTATTTACACACAAGAGTTATACAAGAGTATGGAAATAATAACGGAACATACGAACAACTAATCAAATATCTAAAATTACAATTACAAAAGTAAGAAAAGAGATAATAAATAAAAATTATTAAACAAGAAACATACTACTACATTAACCGAGTTTAAATCTAGCATAAATGAATGCATATCCTTTGCTTTAAAGAATACCTATATTATAAAGTGTACCCCAAATTTACCCACATGCTAACAATCTAATTTCTATTATTATAAATTTTGTATATATATATATCCAAAATTATATGTTTATGTACTCTAAAAGGTAGATACCTATATACTTAACCACTGAAACCATTGATTCAACCAAGATTTATTTTTGGATTGATGTTTCCACTAAATTTTATAGGACAAGAAAATTGTGCAGCATCAAACCAATAAAGAGAAAAATAAGCGAATATATACTTCATTATTCAGTACTAATAATAAAATCAAATCTAGGATTTTTCTGTCTTCCCCAAAATCTTGTATGTGTAGGAGAGGAAATTGAAATAAATATCTCTACTAAGGATGCAATATGCAAAAAAAGAAAAAGAGACCAAACACTTTAAATTAGGAATACATCTAGAGTTAAACTTGTAACACTGCAGACACAACAAAACATTAATTATACATATCTTGAAATGGTGCCCAACCAAGATAAATTAAATACACCCAAAATAAATATGTATTAACAAATGCAAATTAGCCATAAGAAATAACATAACAGTTGTTGTGGATTTAATAATCCTTAAAGCTCCCTCCGGGTGGATTTTGTTGGTTTTGCATTGGCCTCAGCGCATGCATTGTATATTTGTATCTTTCCAGGCTCCCTTTTAGTGGTTCCTTTATCCACTTGCACCACGTGTTAGTAGCACACACTTTTGAGAGTTCTCTCCCCATTGCTTCATCTCTAAGCTTCGCCTGGTTGTCACATTGCATGTTCCACATGAACCTTT
>VDFB02168118.1:75951160-76153556 GCA_007258455.2 Sequoia sempervirens
AAGCAATCTAATCCAGTAAAGAAGAATGAACCAGTGAAGAAAATTGACAAGAATGAGGTTAAGCAAGAAATGAACAAGATTTGGAAGAAAAAAGAAGATCCAAAAATACCAGATGTGTTTGTGCCCCCATTCGGTGTAGAAAATTCCTTTAGGAATTAGACCCAACACGGTCTTAGGGGGAGCATTAACAAAAAATTGTTCAAACCCCTAGATATTTGACGTGTCAGTATTTGGCACGAAGATATGTTATAAGGAATGGATAGAAAGAGGTTATGCAAAAGGAACCGGAAGAAAAGGATAAAAATGAAGGTGAAAAAGATAAAGCTGAAGGAGAGAAAGATAAAGATGAAGGTAAAGGGAATGAAGAAGAAGGGAAAAAAGATGAAGTTAAAAAAGAAGATGGAAAAGAAGAAGAAGAGAAAGTAGAAGAAGGAGAGAAGGTATTGGAGAATGAAATCATATTGGAGTATGTGCCTACAAAGGATCAAATTGTTGATATATTTACTAAGGCTCTCCCAAAGGATACTTTTGATTATCTCAGAGAGAAGTTGGGAGTTACTACCCCTCCTTCTTTGAACTAGGTGCACATGGAGGTACATCAGTCCAGTGGATCTATAGACTCTTCATTTGTCTGGGCTGATGACTGAGGTCTACTCCTCAGGGGGAACTTAGGAAGTATCATTGTTGCAGTATGAGATGTGGGTGCACTCTTAAGGGGGAGTGATCAAAATTATGTTCTTTTCCATTGATCATGTCAAAGGGGGAGAGAGTCATGTGAAAAATAGTGAAAGAAAAAGGGGGAGAGAAAGTCATGTGAAAGAGAGAGGATATTGTAAGGAAGAGAGAGTGAAAGAATGTGTGGAGGTTGTCTAATCTAAAAAATAAAGGAGAGTGTGTATTGTGTCTTTGGTGGTTTTTCACATCATGTGTTGGCATCAATGACAAAGGGGGATATTGTTGTAAGTATGAGTGAGTTTGGTGGTGTTGTCAAATTAATGTTGTCATTGATGACAACACAATACATGATGTTGTAGAGAAAGGAATCAAGTGATTGCAGGTTGTGCATGTATAGTTGAGATACTGTAGAGATGTTGTGAGTACATGGAGCTATCTTTATGGTGTTGCAAGTGTGCTGATATGATGAGTTACCAAGTCCTTTTGAGAAATAGTGAAGTCAGAGTTGTGTGTGTGTTCAAAATGTGCTTCAGTATGTGCTCTGCATTTCTTCTCTGTTGATCCTATGCTTGTGTAGATATGAAGTGTTGTTTATGGGCATCCATGGGTGATATATCCTAGATTGTAGCTTCTAGTTTGATGAAGTGTGAAAGTTGTGTGAACTGGTTTGGTAGAGTTGTTTTTCTGTGGACTGGGAGAAATGTATCTACTTTGTAGTCCTTCGTTGGTTTTTTTTCAGGTCTTGTGGATATGGTAGATGGCTTATAATGATGTTATCTATGTTCTATCAAAAAAAATTTGTTGTTTGGTGCTCTGGAAGATGAGTTTCAGAGTTACTATGTGTGTCTGTATAGTCCAGATGGACTGATGGAAAGTATTGTGTATGAAGGTTGTTGCATTTGTTGCAGATGAATTTGAAGGCATATAAGATGTGTTCTAGTGTATGGTGAAGCGTGATATGTGGTTTGCATGCTATCTTCTTGTTGTGGAAATGTGTTCTTCAAAGTTCATTTGTGTTTTCATTAGGTTTGGCCGACTTGGTGTCTACATGTCATGTAAAGGATAAGTATCAATTAAGGAAGCATGTGATTGATCTGAGATGTTTTTTTGGGTCTTAGTTAAGTGTTGGTTTGGTCCGCTCTCATTCTCTTCCACTGCAGGAATGTTGAGTTGCCAACCTAATTTGAATTTGTAAAATGAAGCGTGTGGGGCCAACCTTGGAGAAAGTTTCTAAGTTTAAAGTTGGTATAAATGCAATTCGAGATGTTATGGATTTGATGTATCAGACATGCCACAAGTTTGAGAAAGAAGAGTGTGTGAAAGTGAGTTGAGGCAACAATACTGTAATGTGTCAGATTCCTGAAAGCAGTGAGCTAATGGTGTCTGTAATCTTCTAATCAAGGCTGCGGATGTGTGTAATTTGTTGTGGTGGATTTTTTTGTTATCTTTTGTATCTATAGGTAGTGAGCCTCCCTTGTTGGACAGTGAGTCCTATCTATAGGCAGAAAGACTTGTATTCAGATAGTGAGTCCTTTTGGGTAGTGAGCCCTTTGGCAGTGAGCCTCTTTGTAATTGATTTTGGAATTACTTTATATTGTGAGTTAATCCTCACCATGGTTTTTCCCTTATTGGTTTTTCCACGTAAATTTGGTGTCTCTTGTGTTGATATTGCTTTATGTTATTTTTATTTAATGTTCATACTTAATAACAGAATAAAGTGGGTGTGGAGTTGATAATTATTTGAGTTTTGTGAATGGATTGGTGACAACTGATTCACCCCCCATTCTCAGTTGTCTTGCGCCTTTCAACAAAATGGGCTCAACAATCGAGTAAAAATGCTTTATTGGTGAAGTTAGATTTTGATAAAGCTTATAATAGAATGTGATGGAGTTTTATTCTTAAAATCCTTCATTGGCTGGGTATTGATCCTAAGATTTGCAAACACATTTACATGTTATTCATTGATGCTAATGCTCGACTGGTTGTTAACAAAGAATTATGAAACTCCTTTCCTTTACAAAATTCAATCAGATAAGGTTGTCTATTATCACACTTCCTTTATGAGCTCCCTTGTTGTTGATGCTCTTGGGTATTTGCTGCAAAAGTATAATCAGATGAAATTAATAAGGGGTGTTTCAATACCTAATAATGTAGTTGTGCTTAACTTACATTTTGTTGATGATAGTATTCTTTTTCTCCAAAATTATGAGGAATAAATTCATAATGTAATGGAGGTAATTGAATTCTATTGTGCATTTTTTGGTTCTAAATTAGCCTAATCACAAAAAGAATTTCTTATGGTGAAGGTTGACCCCATCCCGGAGTGGATTCCAAAAGAATGGAAGAAAATTAAGCATGAAGAAATTTCTCGCTATTTGGGCATCCCTTTTGGGCTAGGTGTTACTCTAGTTGATATGTGGAAATGTTTTCTTAGAAAGCTAAAAAATAAGATTTTGTCTTGGGGGAATAAATTTTTGTCCTTCATAGGGAAGATTCGAGTTGTGAATCACATTTTTTTAGCTTCACGTGTGTATTACTCCTCTTGTTGGATGCCTTTAAGGAAGGGCTATGAGGATCTAATAAAAAATCATTAAACAATTCCTTTGGTCTAATTGGAATGGTGATGTCAGCTTTAAATCAACTTGTTGGATGCACTGCATCCAACCTAAATCAAGAGGAGGGTTAGGTTTGTTAGATCCTAGTGTAGTGTAGAAAAAAGTAACCCTTTTTCACACTTGATTTAGGATGGAATAATTAAGTATAAAATGGACTTAATTGTGCCTTATTTAGGTTGTTGTGAAGTGTTTCTTTATACTTTCACACTAAGCTAGGGCTTTATCAATTAATTTGGCTTCTTTATGCTCTAATTGGTCCTATTTTGCATCCATAAGCCTTATTAAATGCATTTTGCTATGGATAATCCTGACACTTATCAAATAACCAATCACAATTCAATGCTTTGGTTCATGTGTTCTAGATTTGGTGATATGAGACTCATACACCACCTTGGGTGTATGAGTCCCACCTAGGTCCTGATTTCAAATTTCACATTGAACAAGACACTCCTAGAAATATGTGTCTCAGGTTTTAGCTACTGGGACTCATACACCACACCTGGCATATGAGTCCTGCTTTAACCATGACCTATTTTGAATCAAATTCTTGGCAATATTTTGTTATCCTAGATTTGATGTCGGCTTGTAGTGTTGTAATTTCAGGAAATTTGGCATAAACAAGTATAAATACAAGGTTATTTCACATAAATTCATCTAAGCAATCCTATATTTTCATAAGCAATCAAGAGCACTTTGACAAGAGTTCACCAGAGCATTCAAGGGAAAATTTGAAGAAGATTATTGCAACAATTCAAGATCCATTATCGTGTCAAAGGCTTGATGCATCATGCATGTGGTTTTGAGCTAATGTTGTGATGTATTGTTCAAGATAAATTAAAGTATTCAAAGGCATTATCCTTCATCAACAATCATGATCGAAAGGGAGAGAAACTACAAAAAATCACTAGAGGATATCATAATTTCAGATCAACCTTGATATTGGGAATAAATCACCACTTGTGGTGTATGATTCCCAATATACTAGATTTCAAGAATTTTCTGTAGATCTTAGTTTGGAAGTTGTTGATTCCAGTTTCGGCTTGAAACCCTAAACTGGGACTAAATCACCCCTACTGATCTATGAGTCCCAGTGTGAATTAAAAGTTAGATTTTTTGGAAGTACAAACCTTGTTTCAAGCATCTTCTATTTTCCAAGTGCTCCTCTATTCATTCTCAATTCATTATTCTGATTTTTAGTTTCATATTTTAGGTTACATAGTTAGATTTGCACATTACATTCATCCTCTTCTTTCCAATCCTTTGCTTGGTTGTGAACCCCCTTTTTTTTCTTTAATCACACCCAAAGGAAACATCCTAATCACCCAACCCCTTCCTTAGTCAAGCCAATTGGTTGAGGATTTTGATTACCTCTAATGAAACTTGAGTGAAATAGGTAGAGGACCCTGATCCCCCTTTAGTTCTATCTCCCAAAAGACAAAACACTATTTTTGGGGTTTCACCCAGAACTAAAGGAGTTTGTTTGGTTGCTATGTGGATTTTTAGAGTGGTTATTGGAGATGAACCTTGGAATATTTTGGTTTGTTATCAAATTGCACAAGCTGTTGTTAAAAGGAAATGCCAATCGGTTTAGATGGATTGATAAAAAATTTCTTGCTCCTTTTTTCTAGCTCAAAGTTTCATTCCCTTTGTTATCCATATGGAAGGCTTGGTAGTTGGTATGTAAATGTTTAAATTGGAAAAGTGTATCTTTATAACATGGGTTTAAAGTTTTGGTGTTTCATCCAATTGGTGGAACATAATGGTTCAATATCAAGGACAACCTCTTGCTATTGCTTTTTTGAGACATACTCTTCATCTATTCAATAAAGGGGTTCAACAATTCACAAATTTATGGGACTTTAATGTGTTGGATTGGGCTGCATGGAATATTACTAAGAGTAAATTTTGTTTAAATAATAAACATCAAAGCTTTGTTATTTTTGTGAGATCTTTAGTTCAAATGGATCTTGTTATAAAATTATGTACCACCTTGCAATGTAATGCTTTCAAAGTTTGGTGGTGGTTGTCTAAAGTCCAATATGGTTTTTTTCCTTTGAAAAAAATCTATCTGAGTCTACTTTCCTCTTTATCCTTAACTCCAAGGCTAAATAAAAAATAGAAATGTAATCTAAAAGAAAAGACTTGGAGAAAATTGTGCATGGATTTGGAGGTCAAAAGCTGAGGACAATGCTCAAGTTTTGGCTGGGAAAGTTTTGCATTTCAAATTACTTGTTGGTGACTGATTAAGATGCATGATGGTGCAGCCGGTTAAATGTCCTTTCTGTTCATATTTAATGAAATCTTGAAACACATTTTTTTGGATTGTGCCTAGGCTAAAATGAAACGGAATGTTATCTTTAAATTTCTTGCTATTTTTGAGCATAAATAAAGTTGGAAAGAAGCCTTATTGGAAGTTGGCATGCAAAAAAATGTTATTGTTGATTCTATGAGACATATCATTTTACTAAATATATGGAAAAGTAGATGCTTGGAAATTTGTTCTAAACATAATGTGCACCAGCAAGCAAAAAGGCTAAAGTTTTACTTTGATGTTATCTTCCATATTGTTGTGTTGTGTTCTCAATTGTAGGGGGTGCCTAAAGAAAAGGTGAAATTCAACAACCTCTTGGATAATATTAAATATCAAATGCTTCAGCTCCATGAAAAAGACTCTTTATATTCTACTCAATTACAATGTATGTTAAAATTTAGACTTTAGTACTATTGTTTTATATGGTTTTTGTCACTTGCAGTGAATTCACATGGTTATACATGACTACCAACTTCACTTGTATATGCTTATGCTGCATATGATGATCTAATTGTTATATGCAGATACATATTTTTTTAATATTTTTGGATATGATTCTACTACATATGATGATGTAATTGTTCTATGCAGATATAGTTGTCCATTATTGATGTTATTTATTCTTTGTTGTCGAGCTTGTGTTGTTCCGGACTACTATAGCAAACTTTTCTAGGTTGTTGGCTATGACTTTGTATATTATTTTTCTTGGCAGGGCTCCTCTAGTTGCCTCTTTTTGTCACATTATTGTTTACTTCAGTACAAAAAAAAATTGACACAATATTCAATACCTAACTAGATCAGATTCACTTAAATTTAATAATTTATAGTAGAAAATGAAATTAATTTTCCAATAATATTAAATATAATTATTGGTTACTTTAGGGCCATATCACCAATTTGTAATCACCACCATTTGGTTTATTTGTAATCTAATGATTGGGGTTAAATTTCATGGCTCAAAATGTACTTGTAGAACTCCAATGCCTATGGGGCATGAAATTGAACCCAAACCATTATATTATAAATAAAATCGACGATGGTGAAAAAAATGGGCTAATTTAAAATATTTAATTTTTGAATTAAAATATTAAGGAATTAAGGAATTATAGATGTGAGCAGTACACCTTAAACTTAAAACTAGTTAATCATTGTCATCATCAGGCCCTTACTTTTCCATAGAAATTTAAATTTTAAAGAATAATGATTTTCCATGGTTAATTAATGCATTTGCCTATTTTTCATCAAGATTTGCCAATATTTTCTAGAAATTTCTAGTGATTTAAAAAAATTCAATAAATCAATATTAAAAAAAAAAAATTGCAAATATGAATTAATATATTTTTCCAAAAAAATGAAAGATTTACTAGTATTTTATATCTTTTCAAGGGGGGTTTCTTAAAGTTATCGATGGTAGGTATCTTTTGTCCTCTTATGAGGTTGGACTCCTAAACTCATGAAAACAGTGTTGAAGCTTTTAGAAATATGAGTTGTAACACCTGGAGACATGTCATAATAAATCTTTTACATCTAGACTATCTAGAACATTGTTTTAGTCTATTGTACCAAAATCTATTTATGGTTTCTCATGCTAATTTTGGATATATATTGGAGCTTAGAGTAGAAGGAAAAATAAGGTTTTTAACATGTTGCAAAAGTAAGAAAGTGCTATAGAAAATAAGAGGGGTATTTTGTATGGATGTAACTCTTTTGAAGAGTTACTACAAGCTTTGAATTTCTTTGAGTGTGGAGTAATTTCCTACAAAAGTTTCTCATATATTTAGTTGATAGACTTTAATTGTGAACTCGTCGGTCTACAATCAAACGCCAAACCTGTCTCACACTTTGAAAACTAGTTTCATTCGTCGTTTAACCATTTTCAAATACTAGGAACCTATCTCACGCACTCCATAAACCTCTTCATAGTTGTCAAATTTTTTTTTTGAGGTAGTTGTTTCCTGTCAAATAAATCCAAATCAAATCGAATCAAATCCGATTTGCATGATGTCTTTAGATTTGCATTGATTGCCTTCTATATTGATGTCCAGATTTGATTGCATTGACTGCTGCCGCCCCTAACGCCAATTGATGCCTCTACCTGTTCTTTTGGTGCCTTTGCTGCTGCTTGCTTTGATGCTTTCTTCCCTATGGCTATTGGAACTACTGTGTCTCCTACTCTCAGTTTATCATGTTTTAGTTTTATTTCCTCTTATTGAATTCAAACAAGTCATGGTTCTCCCGTAGTTACACATTGCTATGAAATAGACTCTACGAGATGCAAATCTGAGTAGCTTTTCCGCCACATAATTTAATTTTAGCATTATTTGTGTGAAAATAAATTGGGGGAAAATCTTGTGTTCTTGAGAAATTCAACACTTTTCTTGACTTTGTAAGTCCACTATGAATTTGAACTTATTATTTTTGCTTGTTTCTTTTTCCCCTGTAAGAAGATGCCAGGCTAAGATCTAGGGTTCAAAGCACGTATTGTAAATGTTGATCATTTATAGTGGAAGCTTTCATCGCTCATCGTTTGATCTAGAGGTAAGCTATTTTTACTTACATCTGCGTCATATTTTGGTCAAGTAAGGAGCTTTCTGTTTGGATCGTGCCTGCTATTTTTATTTCCATCTCATGCTTACTTACATAGGTGAGAGGAGAAGTGCCAGCGAAGTTATATTTCCTGCACCACAGGCCACCATGAAACATTAATCATGATGTTTTATATTTCACATCAGTTTTCACGCTCATATAATCCAACTTAACACAAAGCTTTTGGCCCCCAAACAAATCTTAGTCTACACTCAAATGAGTACAAAATCCAACAAAGATGACCCAGATCTTGTTATTCCAAATAAGCAACAATCCCTCAAATACTGAACAAAACTTGCACATACAAATGAGTGAAAAACCTACAGAAAAATTTCTAGATACAAATGAGAAGAAATTTATAGCAAAATTTGTACTTGGAAATGAAAACGAGGATCAAATACACAAGAAAAACAAGAAGTAGTCACCCAAACGTCAATTCCACATGCAAAGTCATAGAATGCAAAGCAACCAAAATAATCCCTTGGGGACTAAGAATAGGGTATGCTTGCTATGGAAGTTTTATAATGTAAACTTCAAAAATACAAACTTGTGTTCTACCCATTGTCAACTAACCTGTAGAAAGTCTTGAAATCGAATTAACAAAACATAATTTTAGAAATCTAGGTGATTAGATTATATTTACAGCTTCACAGAAAATTTGTCTTAGCTTGTGCTACTGTGGACATACATAACCTGCATCAAATCTCCCATTTCACATCGTTAGGAAATGGTTCCTGCTAAATGGAAAAGTTAAAAAATGCAAGATAATTTCAGTGAGTCCCCCATGGCCCCTGCCATGTCCTCAACACCTCAGACCAATCTTTGTAGAAGTGTTGCATCAATCTATTCATAATTAACAAAACAAACATAACCAAAGATTTTGGAGCCTTAGATAGAAGATTGCATGGCAATGAGAACAAGGAGGTTAGGCAGCTACGGGTGTCCACTCTCTCTTAGGTGTTAACTTATGGTTTTAATTTTCTTTGTTAATTTTAAATTAGGTTATGCCTACTTGAAGTGGCATATGCTTTATGATACGTAAACATAGTTATTCATTCTTTTTAAATTACTAAGCAGGAGAAATGAGATTAAATTAAATTTATCAAAATTTAATTACATTTCACTAAAAATCAATATATTTGATCAAAATATGTTATATAAAATCAAATCTTTAAAAAAAGACTTGGTTTTTGTTGTGGCTACCACCCTTTGTTTCATTTTTCCAACGTCAGAATTCAAGACCATCTTTATATAGTTCATCTCTAAGCAATTACATCATTAGAACAAAATGAAATTGCGGAGCTCTAGAAACCATCCACCAAATGCAAATGGACCTCCAAATTATGGCTACAACTCACACCACCATTATGTTTAAGATAAGGAGAATTTAAGTGATTAATCCTCAACTAGTTACCCACATGACTATAGATCTCCCCCTTCACTCCATTAAAAATCTTTCTATGCATCCATTCATTCAAAAAGATGGGGATTTGATAGAATGGTGATTTTAAATTGTGGTTTAGGGGGAGTATTAATTTTTTTTGAGGGGGAGAGTGATTGTAATTTTTTTCAATATATTTTTTATTTTGTATGTTAAATATTTTAAGTTTTGTAAATATAAAATCTACTCTTGTATTTATTTTGTATATTTATTTTTATATTAGTAAGTTTCTTTATTATAATTGTTGTTTTATTGATATCAATATATCCTTATTCATGAATATATATATATATATATATGAACAGCTACAAAAAACAAACTGACATTTTCATTTTTATTTTTATTTCACTTTGATATATGCAAATTCTAACTATTTTACAATGATGCAGACATCCACCACAATTATATAATGCAATGTATTATGTAATGTTCAAATTCATTATTTTTTACTTCTAATTTCCTATAGTCGTATTCCTTGAACCTCCTATGGGTGCAAGTGCTAGTGATACCTTTAACAGGAATGTTCACTCAAGTGCCACTTGAAAACAAATTTTAACTTGCAATCAATATATTCGTTTAAAAGATTGCACAAATATTTTCTCTTGATTTTAATCCAAGTAACTAGTGGAGAACTCGGAGAATGACTTGGAGCTTTTGCCTAGATTTAAAGTGAGCATCGATCTTATAAGTTTAGGCTCAGAAATTCTGCCCAGCACAAAATGCAAGTATGGAGCTGTTGTAAGTGATGACAACATCGCTATGTTCTACGAGCATGGATATTACAACTGTTGTCTCTTGACAAAAGTAGTAACCCTTAATGTGATTCCCTCTACCATAAGCCCTTATTAAGATATCTTAAAGTGAAGATGGTTCCTATTCTTATGATGTGTTGTCTTTGCAGGAGTCCACACAACAGTTGGGAGTACATACTCATAATATTTCGTGCACAAAACACTTTCGATAGGACTGGTGTATGCGTACCAACAGGAAGCATCTTTGAAGCCCTTGCTTATGTATAAGATGGTCGTAATTGAACGCTGCACCAATCCCCCTACCATTTTTTTTTCAGTTTGTCACAAACATAAAATGTGTGGATTTCCAATTATCATTCTCCTTTGTGATGAATACTCCACACACCGCCCACCCATCATTAATATGAAGATAGTTATTTTGGGCATGATTAAATTAGGGCCCTATACAAGAGTGGTCAAGAAGTTATTCTCTAGCAGGGGCAGATCTGATCTGGGTGACTTCCGATGTGCTTATACACTCTTTCATGGGAGGCGACCTAACTCAGACTGATGTCGATTTAGGAGATTATTGTTGAAGGTTGCATGCTTCAACTACACCACTGTGAGAAATTAGAAAAATGAATGTTCTATATTGTAAGCATTAATTTATTTTATCGATGTAAGCATTGATTTTCCAATAAAGTCAAACTGTGTATTCAAGAGAGTGTTCAAGTAATAGGTTTTTGTGGTGTGAGGGTTTAATTTTGGTTTCCAGTTTACCATACGTTTTTGTCTCTTTGAATTCTAGGCAGCAAGACCTTTCAGTGCATGGCTAGGAATTTCGATCATCTATAAAAGGACATATAGGGAGTGCATTGCAAATCATCAGAGGCTCATTGGAATGTGGTAAATAATCAAATTTAAAGGATAATTCACCTGTACAAAGAATTTGCATCTTGGCAAGAGAAATTGAAACAACAAATTGTTGTATCCACTCACTATACTTATTTTGAATCTTATTTATTTAGTAGATGAGAAAATGTCATTATCAACTGATTTTTCCCCACCAGGCTTTTTTGAGATGAATCCAGTATTTGAGTTTAAACTTGTGATATTTTATTCTACATTTATTTTTGTATAACACAATATTTCCTTACTCTAGATTGTTAATTGATTAATCAAGTGGCACAGTATTAAAATTTTAGTGATTTCATAATTTCAATATGTCATGAAGCCTTTTTTGAACCAAAATTTCAAATCAATGAATCTGCCCTTCAAAATCCATTGATAAATAGAAAGCCCCTCTGGTGTCCCAAACTGTCTCATAGGCTTTCTCTATTGTGCAAGGTTTTATACCTCATTGACACAAAGTCATTTGCATTGATCAAGTCTCAAGCACTCTTTCAGTTTCAAATATAAGAACAATCTGAGTACTATATAATTCTTATTATAGCTTTAGATTTTTGTTCTATTTTTTGTTGTAGCTAGTCTATCGACATCTCCCTTGAACCCCCCATGGGTGCAAGTGCTAGTGTATAATGGCTTGGATCTATTGTTTGGTTACTTTTTCTTCTATTCATGATTTATGATTGCTATGTACTTGGATGTTTTCACTATGCAACATACTTTGACTTGTAAGTTATATCTTGTTTCTACAAACATATACTACACTTAAGCTTTTTATGTAATTTGTCTTTATAGTTTCCAAATCTTGTGAAAATTGCAAAGGGTTTTGAGTTAGAGTCGATGAAGTGTCATATTTCAACTCTCCTACGACATACTCTCAAAGTGTTTTTTAGCATCACAAAATCTTAAAAGAAGATATATGTGTAAGTGTGCACACTTTTTTTTTATGGAAACAAGTTGGATTACATAGATGTCAACATCTCTACTTTTATATAGCAAATTACAACAATTTGAGTAAGCATTAATCTAAACCAAAAGTTAACCATATTTCGACTCTCCTACGACATACTCTCAAAGTGTTTCTTAGCATCATCACAAAATCTTAAAAGAAGATATATGTGTAAGTGTGCACACTTTTTTTTTATGGAAACAAGTTGGATTAGATAGATGTCAACATCTCTACTTTTATATAGCAAATTACAACAATTTTAGTAAGCATTAATCTAAACCAAAAGCTAACCCAAGGGTCGAACCTGACATGAACGCACCTTCGAAGGTTTGAACGTTGGTGGATGACTTTTATATCACATACCATTATCCTCACCAATTGTACTCAACTAATTAAACTACAATCCTTTGACAATATGTGTATTTTAAAAACTCATATAAATAAAAAATAAAATCATAATAAATTAAATATGATTATACCATCTTAAAACAAAACCATACATTATCATCCAATTAAATATGATTACACTCGATGGTTTTCCCCGTGAGACACGGCAAAAATCCCGTGGCCCTGCGAATGAATCCAAACAGGTTGGGAAAGCTGCAAATGCAGATTTGGCTTTTGGAGAATGACGATCCATTTCTCCCGCGTCTCCTTCACATGCTTTGTCGTGCATTTAATGATTGTGTCTGTCCATTCATAAACGACGGCCTGCAACGAACAGCTAAGAATTAAGTATCCACACTCTGCGTCATCTGAAAGCACATTTATGGACTGTAATTTGCAAGGACCGTCCCATCACAGAGATAAGAAAAGGACGGGTGTGTTGGACAGAACAACACCAGAAACGATTGGGCAATCCTGGATTCCCAATGCCCGTAACTTTTATCTAAACGTTTAAGTCGTACTTTTTTCGGTAGCACCGCCAGGGACAATGGTACTATTCATCGACAGCATCCTCCACTTAATTAAATCAGTAAAGGAATGTTCACTACAGGAGCTTCCGTACCTAATGAAGATACACGCCCCCTTTCTTCTCTACTTTATATTAAAACAGTAAAATGTTTTAAAAAAAAAAAGTAGAGAAAAACACACCCACAAAGTTTGATAACACAATAACTAAAAGGGCTGTGGAAAAATACCTCCTACTTATCAATTGATGAGTTAAAGGGGCTCTATAATGAATGGTTCATAAGGCACAACACTTGCTGAAGGTTTTGCAAATGGGGTAACAACTCAAGCGGGTTTAACCTTGGAGAAAACTCTCTGGTTAAGCGCGCTTGAGCTGGAGCAGTACTGGGATGGGTGACCTCCCGGGACGGACCAGTGCTTCACCTTTGTGAGCATCACCTAAATGCAATGAGTGCTAAGTGGACCATTCGATATCATGAGAGATGGGTTCCGGTGAACCACTACTCATGAAACATGGGTCAATGAGTTTGACTCGTAACTACACGGTTGAATCCTGATAGCAATATCATAACACAATAACTAGCTATTGCATTTCAGGGGTGCAACGGGTTACGCGGAATAAATTGTATGGCGTAGTAATGGGCACCGTAGCAATGTCAAAGTGACTTCCATTGAATTTACTATGGGTACACTACATAGAAATCAAAATCATCAATAAGATAAAAAAAACCATTATACATATTCAATTTGTCTTATTATATTTATTTAAAATTGTAATATACAATTCCTATAATACATTACTCTATAAATTGAAAATCTAACTTTTATAATTTTTAAATAACATATAATATTATAATAATAATTCTATTAACACCTAAACTTTAACCCTTTGATTTATTTATATATCATAAAAGCAAAAAATAATTATGAAATATCTCATCAATATTATCCGATGTGTAAAGGAGCTCACTTAATATTAGTTATATAAAATAAAACTTTTGCGACCAATACATTACTAAAAAAATCTCTAATGATGATATTGTCGAGTATAAGACATTAAAAATCTCTAATGACCACATTATCGAGCATAATATATTAATTACAATTTGCGTGATTGATAAACATCAATAACAATAATCCTACGCTGATAGCCCTTTAGTCTTTGCTTCATGTCATGTAGATTCCTAGAGAGTCTAGGTGTTGTGTAGACTGATTTTGCAAGACACATGCTTCAAATAGGCGATGCATCATGCATATTAATTTAGGGAGGATTTCAAGGGAGATAATAGAGTGTTCGATTAGGTCACTCTACAGTCCTATCTTTCAAGATGGTTGTGACATTTTTAGAGAAGTTGGTAGACCCATTTGCGACCTTTCATGATGCTTTGATGGGTGTGATTATTATAGACAATTATGCAGATTTATTTAATCAAAGTGAAAGACAAAGAGATCATGCTTGAAAACAAAATTTTCAGGTTTCTTGTCTATAGTAGTTACTGCAAATCAAGGTTGGAGCCCATTAAACAAAAATCTTCATAGGGGAGATATAGAGGGGGAGATAGAGAGAGGGAGGGAGAGATGGGGAGAGATAGAGAGGGGAGGAGATAAAGAGAGGGAGGGAGGGAGAGAAAGGGAGAGAGATAAGTAGAGGGTGAGAGAGGGGGGAGATAGGTTGAGGACGAAGAGAGAGAAGAGGAGAGAGGGGGAGAGATAGGTAGAAGAGGGAGAAAAAGAAGAGAGGGAGAGAAATATGTAGAGAGGGAGAGAGAAGAAATAGAAGAGTTACATTGGGCGAGTTATGTTGTGTGTGGTGATGGCATACTTGGTGCCAAGTATAGCTGGTATGGGATCCATAGAGTTTTGGGGCAAGATGGTCACTTTGGGAATTACAATCCTTGTCCAAATGACTTATGAATTGTACATTGAAATTCCAACATAGAGAACTTTGTGACCACTTTCTTCACTCTATGGCCAAGTAAGAATAGTTCAAACGAGCTTGCTTTCATTGGATCAACTGTCATACTATCCTTCTCTTTCACAATGCTCATTCTTCTTTTAGGTTGTGCCAACTTAGCCAGTAGAGGTATGCAGGTAAGTCATCATATTTTAAATTCAAAGGAATCCTCCTGTAAGTTTAGTACATCAAGAGATGATGTTTGGAGTACATCAAGAGACCTAAAAAAAATGAGATTGATCACTTAGACAACAAGGCTAAACCTTAGAAGTAGTAAATTTCCTATTGTACTTGTAAGTTATATTCATCACATTAGATTGAGTTGACAATAAATGAAGAAGTTGTTCCAAATGACTTGATAACAACTTACATCATTTTCCATCCTAGGCATAAGCTTTAGCTAATTCACTTAGGAGCTGACAACAATTTGGTATAAATGAAATTCCCTACTATGAAATACTTTCTTCTTCTTCAAATATTGTCTTCTAACAAGAGACACAAATTTCTTGGGATTTAGCAGCTTGTGAGGGTAAATGCAAAACAAGAAATAGGGAACATTGGACCTTTTTGTTTTCTTAAGAACCTAGACCAAAATAGATCTCTCAAAGTTGATCTCGTGGACTAGCCATCACTGTAGATCTAGATGAAGATGTTGATTTGACTATTCATTGACACAAGGAATAGTCTATCTATATATAGAAGAATAATTAACAATTAATAGCATAACTTATTTGACCTTGTCTGTCCCTGAAACCATTTGTAGGTTTCAAATAGCTACTAGTTTCCAATTTTTTAAAATATTGAGATTGTTTACTATTCTTGCATATTTGATGATGCTCTACCCAAATTTAAGTCAAATCTTACCATTTTAAATACCGAAAAAAGCAAGTTGATGTTTTTAAGCATAGTTAAACTAATTACAGTCAACAAAGTTTCTATAACTAAAACATGTTCATTGTTATTTAAATTGAGTAGAGCTAAAGAACTTAAAGTAAAGGGAGTTTTAATATAAAGAAATTTTGAAATCAACTAGTGCTAAAAATTTTGTTATTAACAATTTCCAAGTCTTCCTCTTCCTCTCTTGCTCTATCTTCATCTCTACCTCTATGTTCCTCTCTCCCCCTTTATCTCTAGACATGTCTCCTCTCTATCCATCCATCTATCTCCCTCTATATCCCTCTATATATTTATATCCTCTCTCTCTCTTTATCTCTCCCTCTCTATCTCACTCTCCCCCCTCTATCTCTCCCTCTTTCCATCCCCACCTCTCCCTCTCTCTCCCTGTCTCCTTATTGGAAAAATAACATTATTCTTTTGGTAATGGAGATTGATTATCTTCCTTATTTAGAGGTTTTATTTCAATCATGTTTGGATCCCTATAAGTTGATACATAGTTTATTTGAAGCTGTCACTTCTCCATTGAAACCTTTATTGCACAAACAACATCATTTACTAAATGGCCTACCAATTTCAACCTCATGTACTCCATAAATGTATGCAAATAATAGACCAAAAATTATCTTAATTGACCTTCCACACTTCTTCGGCATACCCATTGCACACTAATAGTGAAAACATTATTAAGAAAGAGGAATGTAGTCTTGTAATGTAAGATTCCCAAGAATGTTTTATAATTACATCTACTTAATATAATTTTTAAGAGAATGATTCACATAACCCACATTAAGTAGGCAAAAGTAATTGAGTTTAAACTGTTCAATGCAAACCAGATGGGAGTTTATATGGGTGTTGTTCATTTGACTGAATTGAGTTTACTTGGTAAAAAAAAGGTGAGCTTAAAACATGGCTTCAATGTTCAAATATTTAGTATACTTGTTTATCTAGATTAATTAAAATAGATATATATTAATTTATTTATATTCTAAAAATTTAATTATATATTAATTATTCTAATACTAGCTCATCCTTAAAAATATCATTTATCTTTTGTCAATCCAACTACATCTGGGGAGCTTTTTAATTCCTTATCTTTCATCAATCCTCTTACCATTTGCTCACATGACCTGCTCACTTCTACATAGATGTTTGAGAAAAAAATATTAATCACATCCTTTTTAAGATCAAAATTAAAAAATAGCATTGTTGTAAATACTCATAAGCCTATATTCATATGGGATCTACAGGCAGCAAGAAAACAGATCCACACATCCACCCCAGATTTAATTGACATCTTGATGATAAATTTAAGGGTGTCCTCAAGATAGTTAGCATGAGCAAATAGGTCAAACAAACATAATGATCAATTGTAGGTGTACTACAGTAAGAGTTACCCATATGATTGAAGTATGTACAACTCACATTCACTAAACTTGCATGGCTACATGCATATATAACACAAGCAAAGCTTATGGTGTCACGAAAGGTTCCAAAGTGCTTCATTAATTCAAATATTTTGAGAGAATCCTTGTAAAATCCATCCCAAAAACATTGCATTCCCTAAGACTACATTTCTTTGAGGCATTTTTGTCAAACAGTTTATGTGCTTTATTTATGCTTCCATATTTTCCATTTTCCATATATGTCTACTCGAGCATTCCCAACGATAATATCTGACCAAATCCCTCCTTCCATTAAGCTTTATACATCTGACAAAGTCCTTGTCCTTTATCCTTTGATTGATTGAATACCTTGTTCCAAAGCTCCCATTTTGGCACATGCAGGGAGGATGCTGGAAAAGGTTGTGGCATCTAGCTTTACACCTGCCAATTACATTTGCTTGAAAGTTTTTGAAGCCTTTTCAACAAATCCATTTTGCGTATATGTTGCAATCATGGAATTCCATGAGACCACATTTGTTTGGGGTATTTTGTCAAACAGTTCATGTGCCTTGTCTATGCTTCCACATTTTGTATACATGTCTACCAGGGCATTTGTAGCTACAACATCTAATAAAATTGCTTTCCTTTATCCTTTGGTGGATGTCCATACCCTATTCCAAAGCTCCCATTTTGGAACAGTCGGGGAGGATAATAGCAAAGATTGTAGAGTGTAGGTTTACACCTACCCATGACATTCAACTAAAAGTTTCTAGATCCTTTTGAATGAATGTGTTTTGTGCATACCCTACAATTTTAGCATTCAACGGGACCACATTTATTTGAGGTATCCTATCAAACAATTCAAGTCTCTTGTCTATGCTTCCACATTTTGTAGACATGTCTACCTGAGCATTTCCAACATGGCCTGCATACTTAGTATCGATCTATTATTTTTAGCTTGCAGGCATTGTTTTTAGGAAGTAGATTTGGTCATTGAAGATCCTCATGAATTCATCAATAGACCAACACTTGCATCCTTCCAATTTTCCATGCAACTCAGCTCCAAACCTCCACACTCCCATTTTATAGACATTTTATGACTGTGGAGTCTTTGTTTTTTGGCTAACAATCTACCAATTAAGGTGTGGTATTTGAATATTTTTATATGAGAATCTTATTGAGTGGAGAGGCTGACGCCAATCTCTTATGGTGTAATCCATCAAGATAACCTTCCATTCTCTACATCATCAACCAATGCAGGTGATATTTTCTTTGGCGTAATTTGGTATTTGCATAGCGTTTAGCAGAGAGGCAAGACATAAAACATATTTTTGTTGTACCTTCCAAGCTCCACACGGTTCAATAGAATCGATCAAACTCCTTTTCTAAAGGAGCCAATCTCTCCTTCTCCTCCATGCGGCTAGCACAAGAATTTTTTGGTGAGCAAATATCACACCTTATCAAGCCTCTACATATCTCCTACTCCACACTTGGCATACATTAGAACAAAATATTGCGAACAGAGTGAGTAGAAAGAGTTAAACAAGAAAAGGAGCATTAGGATCTTCAGTCATATGTCACAAGTTTTACTTTTTGGCCATTAGCACTCTGTAAAAAGAATGAGACATTAATGAGGCTCCATCTATTCGCAATAATATATCGATCACATTGTATGATGGCAGAGGAAAAATCTTTACATTCCCGTCAGACGAAGAAAAAATATTGGTGGAAATAATGCCACTACATTTATTTGTATGAGCACGTTTGAGATGCCAACCATTAAAACATGCATGGAAAAGTAGTGATACCAATGGAAAGCGAAAATAAAACTGACGCCAAAATAAACGAAAAAATTGGATGGATGAAATGATTTTTATCATCTCCTCAGGAGTTCCAGCCGTTGATAGTCAAAAAGAGGTCCACTCTTCTCAAATTGGATAGACTTTTGGCATAAAAAATAAACAAATAAACAATAACATTAAATTATTAATGCTATGTCAACATTAAGCAGATCTTTATCATCAAGATTAGAACCCCAAACATCAAAACAGGTAGTGTCATCAATAGGTTCATAACTAGTAAGAGCTCCTTCCTCCTCAAGGTTGTCTTCAATTAACTATTATGGGTAGATTGGAGAGATGGCAAGTTGTAGATGAGGAAACTTATTAGAACTAGGCCAACTAGCCTCCCTATGCCTTTGAGAAGAGGGAGAATGCTACAAGGAAGGAATTCTAGGTGGTTGGAACCAACCACGAGCATCAAAGCCTTGAGAATTTCCATGGGTTTGAGAGCTATGACCTCTCCTAGAAAATTGATTGTGGTCATGCCTACGACCCCCCAGAGGGGAGGAAGAGTTTAGGGGAACCTTGGAAACAATACAAGAACTATTCCCCTAGTGGTCCAACAACTCCTGGAGGTGAGTAACCTCAAGTGCAACTTTACAATATTGGACTTGAATCTACATGAAAACATTAGAGAAAATCATAGCCTTGGTGTAAAAAAAGAAATAAACATCTACATTGCAACTAGAAAACAACATAGAATTCATATATTTCCATAGATAGAAGAGATTATCCACCTTGAAAGCATGTTAAAGTTGGGTGTATTTGTGTGGGACACAAAGTCAATTTCTCAACAAAATCATATGCTAGGAGAATGAGGATAGATGAAAAGGTTTAAAGAGGTCATAGATTCAATTCTAGGCTTCATATGGTTGGAGGAGAAACTAGAAGATATGATTGAGGCTCTATAGATGTAAAAAAAAAGGATAGTGGGGGCAAGGGATGCCCATGTACAATAGTCAATTCCCCATTTGAAGACCTTGATAGAGAACACACTAAGAAAAGTGGGACAATTTAAGCTCTAACACAATAGGCCAAATGTTTTTGAATTGACAATGCCATGTTCCAAGAGATGACTGAAGCAACCAATGATGGTTGAGCTATTCATCCATGGGAAAATGCGAAGGAAAGCCACAAATAGCCTTCACAAGGACTATAATTCCAAAGAGGGATATCTAGGTACCACTTCCAAAAAATTGACCAATGTTTGTGAGACCAAACCCAAATTTTATGAAGTGCTCGTGGTGGAATAGAATGAATAAAAAATAGAAAATTATCTCAATCTTGATTTGCAAGCTTGAATTTAATCTTGAATTTAGGTCACAAAAGAAAATTATTGGTAAATAAGGTCTACAAGAATCTGCACTCTATGTTTGTAAAAGCAAAGAGCATGGATCTAAAGTAGCTTGTCTAAAGGCCAACCTTGAGGCTTTAGAATTGGAAACCACTAGATGGATTATTTGTTGATGGATAACCTATTGCAAAATCATCACCCACCCATTTGAGCCAAGGTTTGACAACTTCCCAAGCCTTCTAGACACTTTTGATCATAAAAAATTCCCTAGATAATAATCAACTCCTACATAGTAAGAATAATTCCTAGATCCAAGCCTTTCCAAATAAGACACTCATATGAGACACTAGTGCTAATGTAATGTTGAACAAGAATTTTCCAAACTTCATTATTATCAAGTGCTTTGATAATCTATTTGGCATGCAAGGAAATGACCTATCAGTGAATGGAATTTATACCATACCCCCCAGAATTATGGGGAAGATGGAAAGTTTCTCAAGAAACATGATGGAATTTGTGATTCCCATCATTTGATTCCTATAGGAAATAATAGATAAGTTTCCTAATCTTAAGTTAAGGGGCCTTGGAAGGAACCTAGCATGAGGAATAGTAAACATGGGTGGCTATAAGGATTTTACTAAAAATCTAAAACTTGTTGACAAATGAGAGAGGCTTCATAATTTAATATTAGAGCATTTTCTTAACTCTATCAATAACAACTTGCTAAAGAAAAAATAATTCCCCCAAAATTAAAAGAAGGAAGGACTAGTAGTAGAATTGAGTCTTTTTATATTGAATGCTAGACCCTAAAGCTTGACAAAAGGTATCTAGGTAATGCCACACTTGATTAACATTGTTCTCCTTCTTGAGGAGGGTGGGGTAAGTGTTGTCATAAAAGAGACCATCAACTAGCTATTGTAAGGAATGGGGAATATAGATCCCTTTGACATGGGATTGGAAGATCAGTTGTGCAAGAAAATAGCCAAGTGCCTCAATCACCAAATTATAAAGAGTCAAGGAAAAAGGAAATCCTTGGTTCTATGGAATTGTGAAGCCCAAATATGATGGATTACTAGACGTTAATGCTGATGCATGTAGAAGAATCAACAAAAACATATTGACTAGATTGAAACATAGGAAAAGAGGGGGGAAGATGGATAGGAGACCTAGAAATGTGATGTGAGATGAGGGACCTATGCCAAAAGAAAAAGGGGTTCTCCAACTAATCATAAATCCACCTTTTCCATGTTCATTAGGAAGAGGGATAGTACCAAAAATGATTAGAATTGACTGAAAACCCTTAAAGAGATTCAACCCTAAGTTTGGACACTATGTTGTCTTGACTTATGACATAAATGACTGAATAACAATTTTGGGAGAAGAATAAAAGTGCTTTAAAAATCAAACCTATGAGATATAATATTTTAAATATGAAGTATTATGACAATATTGATAGAAAAAACCATTAGCCTAGGTGTCTTGAAAGCCTAAAATTTTGGTGTGTTGTTAGCCTAGGTGTCTTTTTGCTTGTCCCATTTTTGGCTTGCCCTTGGTCCTCTCTTCCAATATTTTTTTTGAATCTACAACCATTGGATAAAAAAAATCTATTGTTATGGTTTTGGTTCCCTTACAACATCCTCACAATCCTCGTCCCCAGTCAAAGCCATTATTACCATGGTATTCCTCATCCCCCTAAACTTGTGTTCATCTTGAAAATTCTTCCTACGATAAAGTTATCGCTCTTTCCTATGGTTTATGAAGCCTCGTTAGGTCCTGAAAAGGTTGTCACAATCTCTAATTGGCTCAAAATTTCAAAGTAAAGTTTAAATTTCACCATTTTGGTCAAGTTGTGAAAGTAGTGTTGGAGTCCGATAAGGTTTTCACAAGCTTGGTGAGTACCGACTAGAAGGAGAAGAGTAAAGAGATACAAAGAGCTAACACTATTTCACCACTTTTGTAAGTTTTCAAAACCTTTGTCAATTCTTGAAAGGGTTTCAAAAAAATCCCATCTTCGACAGCAATGGTTTCTTTGTTTCAACTTTGAAACTTCTCTCTCCAGAGAATGACTAAGTGTTTTGGTGTATGCTAAAGAAAGACTATGAAGTGGTGGAAAGTGAGGTTTTGAAACCCTTGTTGGATTCCAATGGGTTTCTCAAAACATCATTGGGACCTGACAGTATTTCACTTACATTACTCTAGGAGCTATTATATTTTGTTTTAAATCTCTATTAAGAAAAAGAAAATAGTGCCAAAGTGAAGACCATACATGAGCATTGAACATAAAAAAAAATTCCAAAGCTTATCACATTACAAAAATGGAAAATGTCAGAATTCATGAAGGTAAAAGCAGAAAATACCAAATTCATCACATTGTGTAGAATACTTTAAATGGGAAGTTTATATATATATATATATATATATATATATATATATATATATATATATATATTATTATTATTATTAATACATAAAAAGGGGACGTTTTTAGTACATGTTCTTTTAAACACAAAGAGTAAACAAAAAGATACATATGCCTTCCACCACCTGTTGCAGCCTCTCTATCTATGTCGGGGAGAAATTTTTTTCATTGGATTTGTAGATGCATAAAAATATCCTCATAATCATTTTTATCCATTGCATATTTCATTTTGATCATCTGCATAATCATATCTCCATATTCACAAAACCATTAAAATATTATAAGCATTTATAAGCATTTATTCATAACCATAATCCATTTACATAATCATTTAGTCATCTATCCATTATTTACCCATTTGCATATTTCATTATCCCATCTCATAAATATTCATCGTTTCATTAATCATCAGCATATTCATAAATCATTTAACCATTTCATAAATCTTTAATTCATCCATTTCATTAATCATTAATCTATAATCGCTTAAATACATTCATTACACATGCATAATCATTATACTCATACATTAAATATTTCCATCCATCATCATATTCATATGCATATCTTTTATAAATCCATCAATTCATCCATTTGCATAAATCATTAATTCATCCATTTGTATAAATCATTAATTTATCCATTTGCATTAATCATTAAAATGCATTCATATATACATTAGATAATTTAAATTCATAAATCAACTTCCATGGAATTATCTTAAAATTGCACATTAAACTCATAAATCAATTTCCATGGAATTAGCTCAAATTTGCACATTTTGAGCTTCCAAACATGAATCATGGCACAAATCACTCCACTCATTTCTCATTTCTCATTTTTACATTAGGCATTCATGTATAAAAACCTCCTCCTTCTCACCTTTTGGTATACACGTTTTTCGATTTCACAAATAATTTTCAAATCCAATTCTACATCATCTCTTGTGCTTTTGCTGCAAAAATCTGAGAGCAAAGACAAGATATTGTAGAGAGGATGACAATGGGGTTTATTTTCTCTTTGAAGGAATTTGCTTTGGATTCAACAAAGTGAGAAAAAATCCCCATTTTACTTCTCTCCATCCCAGCATGAAGGATAAAGACAACTTGATTAGCTATCTCATGTCAAAGAGGCATAGAAATTCATATGGCATCTCCCACCAAGCCCACTTGCGGGTACGTGTTGAGGTTCCGCAAAGTAGCTTCTACTCTAGCTAGATAGGTGGGCCTTATTGAGCACTCTGGAGCTTTGATGCCCCATTCCAGCTTATTGAAGGTGTGGATGATGGTGTACACAAAACACTCTAGAAGTGTGAAATTATGGATATGCACGTGAGATGTACTACCCCTCCAGTCTGGGTGCTGCTAACAAGTAGTATGACACTGAACCCTAGTTTAGTGATGGAATTAATTATAGTCCTACTTAATTTTTAAGGTGTCTTATGTTCTAGGAGTGTGATACTCTGATGTTGTATGTTACTTATGTGACCTTATTCATGATAGAGATTAGAATATAGTGTGTAGTATGATTATGGTGCAAGTTGCTATTAGACATGTTTATTTCCCTAATATACATATATATTGTGGACTAACGATTTGTTGATGTGCTTCATGTATCATGTGTGTGACCTGTCTATGGTGCAAGGGGATGGTTTCATGTCACATAATGGTGAACCTGACGTGAACACTTTGTTGATTTGGATTAATCAAATTTGATATAAATACAAGGATGATTATTGAAAGCTCAGATTTTTCTGGTCTATTGGTTTGATAATGATTATGAATATTGTTTACTCCTTGCATGATCTTGTCTGTAACAGGGGTGGCCAAATGGAATAGAATTTCAAATTTATTGTGCTTGGCTGAGTTTCGATTGAATTTTTGGCATCATTGGCTCTTTTTAGTTGAAGCTCTTCATTGGTTTTCAAATATAAATCACCAGTATCTTGTTGGAGTAGGCACTCACGGACTGTGGATTGCATGGAAGATGTGAAAAGCTATTGAGAATTATCCATCACAGTTGCATAGAAAATGGATTTTCTTTTTAATTCAAACTCCAACCATATTTAAAACACTTTATGTTAATGTGTTCTATCAACTATAATCTAAGCTACTTGCAATTCCTCATAAGAAATTTTTCCAGATTGACTCCCATTGTGTTGTGTAAAATCGCGGTTCTTCAACTTTTTTAAATCATTGCAATTGCTATATTCCTCTAGCATGATCACAGTTTGAAGTCACGACAATCAAAGAAACATATTCCATTTTTAATTCTACAATCGTCTGTTTCATTTCCTGCAATCCTCTTGATTTATGGCTGCAATCATGTTTTGAAATATATCATGCGATCGAATGTCACAAAATAATCCATTTTCTTGCAAACATTTTATTTTGAACAAAATCTTGCAATCATGACTCTGATGATGTTGCCCTTTTGATTTTTTTTAGTTTCTAATTTTGGTTTGAACTAATTTGAGATAGAATTTTAATTTGATTAATTTAGTTTAGATTTTAATTAGTTTAGAATTTGAATTTGGTTTTAACCTTTGAATTTAGATTAAAAAAATTTTAATTTAAGATTTTTTTTTTAGATTTAACCTTTAATCTAGATTAAAATTTTCATTTAGATTTACTTTTTTAGATTTTTTAAATTTAATTAGAATTTAGATTTAAATTTTAATGTAGATTTCAACTTTTAGTTTTAAACTTTTAATTTTAATTTAGCGTTTATCTTTTAATTTAGATCTAATTTCTAATTTAAAGATTTAGCTTTTTTATTTAGATTTAGTTTCTAATTTAGAATTTGTAGATTTAATTTCATTTAGAATTGATTTAGTTTAGATTTAATTTGATTTAATTTAGATTAACTTTTAATTAATTTTTAATTTTATATTAACTTTTAATTAAATTTTAATTTTAGATTAACTTTTAATTAAATTTTAATTTTAGATTAACTTTTAATTTAGATTAACTTTTAATTTAAGATTAATTTTTAATTTAGATTAACTTTTGATTTATATTAGCTTTTAATTTTAGATTAGTTTTTAATCTAGATTAAGTTTCTTAATTTAATGTATTTTTCTTTCATAGTTTAATTGTTGTCTCGAGGGCTAATCATTTATTTTATTGTTTGTAGGTTTGCATGTCAGAGATTTGAAAAGCTGAAAACATAAACACACGTTTGTCAAAGACTGAAAATCAGAAACTACTAATGAAATTTGATGTAGGACGTTTGTCGAAGGCTCGATTTTGAAACCAATTGTCTTTTTTAGATTAGATAACATTTCATTTGGTGCTTAAAAACAACCCTGTCTGCCATGTTTGGTGTGCTTACACATTTTGTGTTACCCGATCCAATGTGTACATATCCAATCCCCTTATGCACTTGTGCAATCCTGGGTGACGAGAAATACACATTGGTATTTTTCTTTTAGGAGAGGCTTCCCTGGGGATTTCATCACCTCAGGGTTTGACCTTAAGCACATTTTTCGGCGAGCTATATCAAAGGGGGGAGAATAAAAGTTGTACCCCAATGAGTGGCTAGCATCATTTGAAGCCAAGCTGCAAGACCCTCAGTCTGCCGAGACTTGCTGGTGATGAGTGTGGGAGTGGGCCTCCCAGTTCTCAGGCTATTAAAAATGGGCTCTCTATTCACAGATTCCCTTAGTAGACACCTCTTGTTTTAGAATCCAAAATCCTTCTATTTGTTTGTACAGGAGGGACCACCTCTCGTGTCATCCCACGTTCTTGCAGCTCTTAGTAGAGATGAGGAGTTCATCATGGGAGATTCATGAGAACTTGAAGCTTGGTTGACCTAAAGAAGTGAGTGTTGTGGAGGGGAGCCAGTGTGGTCAAGCTTCTAAGTCATCTGCCAAGAGTAAGCACAACTGGAGTAATCCAAGTGGGATCCAACAAATATTGTCCTTGCCAACCTCAGGATTTGTGCTTGTATTGCTAAAATCAAACAACATTCACAATAAAAAATAAACTCAAAAATGTTTTTTCTATGGTTTCTTGCCTGTGTGTATTGAAAACATTATAAAAAAAAATCAAACATCACACCAAAATATGATAACAATTCAACTTTGACACAAACTAAGCCAACATTTTCCAAACAAGTTGTTTAAACCAATGACTTGCTCACTTCATTTCCCATCATTCCATCACATTCATTTAGCTTAGTTGCATCACTTAAAAAAATCTTAGGTTCCATACACCTTTTTGAAAAATTTGGAATAGGGAAATTTACCATATCTTGTCATAGGCCCATTGCTACAAAGAAAAGTTATCATTGACCTTATCATTTTCCCCATTAGTCCTTGTCATTTCAGTGTAACCTTTAAACTCACCAGTCTATTTTAGGGCTCACCTTGTCAAACTTGTCACTTGTCATCCACTCTCCTTGAGGTCATTGATAATTTCATTTGGAAACATTGGACTATCTTAGGTTGGCTAGTAACTCCTTCCTTAAATTTCACAACAAAGGTGCATAGTTCATACCATAGTCATCTCAACTGCATATCATATTTTTCATAACACTTTGTATTAGCATCATCCCCCTTTTAGACTGGCCATACCTTATATTATAGTGAAATTACCATTACCTCATTTAGACATTCTCAAAATACCAAAAATACCCAAAAATAAAAATAGTTGCATTGCATTTAGGCATACATTATTCCAAAGAAAAAAAGAAAAAAACATAGTTTTAGTCTCATATCATCCACTTTCTCTTTGCAAATCCTTTCATGGTTGAAACTAGATCACAAAGAAGATGAAAAGACATGGCTTCCCCATCGAACAATGAATTTGTTAATCCATTTGCAAACTCATCACATGGGACACCTAGACCTTACAAATACCTATTTGAGAAATTTGTCACTAGAGACCAAAATGGAAACATTATCATAGAAGAACTAGAAGTTGCTTCCCAAGATCCTAAGTTTTCCTCTTTTGTGGATGAATTCTTGGTACAAGACCCTCAACGTTACCTAGCTAAACTATTGACAGAAGGTGCCACATTACCACCCAGTTTTGATGTCAATACATTAAGAGCATCATCCACATCCATCAACCAAACTCAAGGAAACAATACAAATATCTCTAGCAGCTATATCCCACAAGTTAACACATCAATACCATTAGGAGGAGGCACACAAGATGCAACAACAATTCACACCACCTTATTTGGCACACAAGGAATTACACAAGGCACAACACAAGGGATGACCTTTAACACAACACAACCAATGACACAATCCTTAACACATTCCATGTCACAATCCCTTGGTTCTACACTTAATCCATTCAATAAAAGCACCATATCTTCAAATCCATTTGGAACATCAAGTGCCACAAACAATATATCTTCAAATCCATTTGGAGCATCAAGTGCCACAAACACCACATCGTCAAACCCATTTGGAACAACTAAGGAATTGAACACCACGTTATCAAATATTTTTGGTAGAAATAAAAGGACTAGAGTTCATATCCATGGAAAAAACATAAACACCAATATGTCACAAGGTCCTAACACAAGTGTTCCTCAAACAAATCCTCAAGGATCTTTCCAATTCAACACTCAACATTCACAAGGTCCGAATACTTCTAATATTTTTCATACACAATCCAATACTTACATCCCAACTCAAACTTTCACATCAAAAATTCCAACTCATACCACATACATCCCTCAAATCCAAATTCCAAACACAACTCAAACATTCACACCTCATGTCAACACCAACATACCATCCCTTCAACACATTGGATTGGAAAGCACAAACATTGGGCCTTACCAAAATACAGTTGCAAATACTATAGATACAACACTCACACCATATGATGTCCTAGCCAATCAAATTTTGGCCTTGCAAAATCAAATGGAAACCATGATGTTGTCAAATAAGAAAACTTACTTTATCCAGGAGTTATGTCCTTACCCATTTGATAGGACATTATACATGCTTCCTTTTCCTCCAAATTATGTCATGCCAAATTTAACAAAATATAAAGGAAGAGGAAACCCCATTGAACATGCAAGAGAATTTCATATGACCTTGATCGACATTGCCTTGGAACAAACATATTTGATGAGACTATTTCCTAGGAGTCTTAGAGGACGTGCTTTAGAATGGTTCTCCCACCTACCGATAGGGATATGATCATGGGATGAATTGGCTGACAAATTTATCACCCAATTTTCCTTCAATATAAAAAATGACATCACTATTGCTACCCTATGTCAAACTAAACAAGAAGAAGGTGAAGCTTTCATAACCTTCTTTTAGAGATGGATAAGTTTAGCTAGACATTGTCATGTTGAAATTCTTGAAAAGTAGAATATTATCATGTTCTTTCAAAACCTGAATACAAACTTAAAATATGCATTGGAGGCTCATTGTTGTTCCACATTTGTTGACCTTGTTGAAAAAGGGGCCATCCTTGAGAAAATCCTTATCGCTAAAGGAGACATTAAAACTTATAACAAGACAAAAAATTCCCAAGGAACATAAAATGATAAAAACAAGTTTTGGTCCTATAACAAGAACATAACAAATAATATAATTGTAGATGTTAAAGTGGTAAAAAAAATAGTTCTCATGTTGACTCTCAAAGCACCCAACACGAATAATAACACACCATATGTTTTCAACCAAGCAACTAACATGATACAAAAAAATCAAGGACGGGGACCCCCAAGACAACCAAGGAAATACCCACAAAGACAATACACTCCTTTACCAGAACCAATTGAATTTGTACTAAAGAAGCTAGTACAATCAAATTTCATACAGCTCCCAGAGCCCAAACCATATGATCCAGGACAATTCAAACCCTCTTGGTGGGATGACAATGCCATTTGTGATTACCACTGCATCAAATGGCATAAGACCTTGTCATGTCATCAGTTGAAGAACATGATTCAAGACCTAATTGAAAATGGTACCATAGAGGTTGAGGGACAACAACAAAATTCTAATAAAGACCATATGATTTTCAAGAATCCATTGCAAGACCATGGAAAAGCCTCAAGTTTGGGTCAAAAGATAGACAACCATGCCAATTATACCAACACCTCTTTTGACTACACAATTATTAACCACCTCCAAGTTGCTAATGATTGGGTTAATACAATCACCTTTAAGAAGCAACCGAGAATTGTTGTTACCACCTGCAGAGCTAAGATTACTGTATTTGGTCCTCCTCCAAAGCAGTCACAATCCAAAAACCAATATAACCTTGTTGACCAATTGGGCAAGACACCTGCACAAATTTCTATCCTTGAGCTTCTACGCATATCACCCAAACACAATGCTATCCTCGATAAGGCTTTGAAAGAAACCTCTATCCCTACTAACTTAGACGTCAACCAATTTGAAGCCATGGTTGGATACTTAGCCAACTCCCACCATGTCTCCTTTCCTAACAAATATTATTCCACATCCTTGAGTCAAACCATAACAACCCATTACACATTGAGGTCTTCATAAACAACAACAAGGTCAGATGAGTCCTAGTAGATGGCAGAACTAGATTGAACATTTACACTTTAAAACCGGTAAAGGAATTGGGCCTATCTAAAACATGTGTGGAAACATCTAAGAGCATTGTTATCAAAGCCTATGATGACAAAGAACATTCTTCTGAGGGAATTATCACACTACCTATCAAGGTTGGACCTATAGTACTAGATACCACATTCCAAGTCCTGAATTTTGAACTACCATACAACCTACTCCTCGATCAACCATGGATCCATGTAATGAAATTTGTTCCATCCACATATCATCAATGTATGAAGTTTCCTTATGAAGGCACTGAAATTATAGTTGCAGGTGATCTAGACCCCTTTCAATATTGTAGCAATTTGAAAGGGAATACTTAATTCCAAGTTCTTGTCAACCAAGAGGCCTCAACATCTCACTACATTGATCCATCTTCATTGACCAAATCACCCACTTCATTTATCCCGCCATCAAACCCCAAGGTCCAAATTCATGACATGGGATGTGGAAAATATCGTATGGGTAATTTACCAACAAACAACAATCCTAATGCTACTGAGAATGATCAAAATTCTAATGTTGATGTCAAGATAGCTATAGAAGGAACACAAAAATATGGTCGTGCTTGGATTGAAACCTTTTGGGACCCTGATGATACATCAACCTTTTCCATATCTACTTCCGCTCAATATTTTTATATCTATGATAACCCCCTATTGACCAATACATCTACGATAACCCACTCATTGATCATGACCTGACTAAGGATATCCAATCATCATCCTTCCATCCCACCTATCTGGGCTAAGATATGAATCTCCTATTGTCACCTCTACTAGGCCATATTGCTAGGTCATTAAGGATGTGCAAGCTTCCTTTGATGTTAGCAGTACCAAAAAGGATAGTCCCAAAGACTCCATTGATGGCATCACCACTCCCATTTGTCCACTCAACATTCCCATCATTTCAACTATTTCATCCATCTCACTCACATCCACTCACATTGTAGACATGGATCAACAAGCCATAGCTCAAGAAAGGAATAAAGGAAAAGCTCCAATGAACGAGCTATCTTTAAAAGGAGATAAAAAATCAAAAGATATAGTGCAAAGAAAAGAAGATCAAGACAAGTCCCTTAGCCAAAAAAAAATGCTATTGGACAAATCGAAAGGAAAAGAATATCAAGACATGTTCCCTAGCCAAAATAAAAAGCTATTGGACAAATCAAAAATAAAAGTCAAAAGTAAAAATGAGCAAAAGTCGATCTCCAAGTATGCCTCTCCATCAAAAATCACTGGGGGGATCTATCAAGGAAAAAAGTTAAACAAAGAGCTTGTTGATCCAAGGTCTCTATCCCCATCACTCTCACTCATACCATATACTCTATTTCATCCATCCATGTTCACATATCCATCATATCCCTCCATTGGCAATGTTTTTTAGTGGGCCTTTGATGACGACCCCTTCTCGTACTCTAGCTCATTGGTTGCCCAAGCTCATTTTCAACTGAAGCCTGATGGCCCACTTAGTGTACACATTAGGGATCCTAACATAGCCTCTTTTATATGCCACATCTATCATCCTTCATATTTTTCACCCATACTCATCATCCTGATTGGGTCCTTTCATCCAGCACGATCATCCACACAGGATCGGGGCATCGTCAAGGTAGTCTATGGATTTGGTGTTTATAAATTCTATATCTAGCTTCAAAGAGCTAGAGAAAAGTCTTGAAAAAATACAAAAAAATGAGAAAAGTCTTGAAAAAATACAAAAAAAAAGTAAAGAAAAAAATTTCGTCCAATGGTGAACACTTGGTAAATAGGCACCCTAGATAAGCACCATGGTGAAAACTTGGAAAATAGGTGCCATGAGTAGTCATTCTTCACTTCATCATATATTGTCACTCTATTTGGTCTTCTACCATAATTCATACTAAGGCCTTTACTTTCCATCATCTCCCATTTAACATTCATGAATTCCTAATAGTTGACGTCTTGCATCTTTCTCCTGCATCACCTGTTCATGATAAACCTTGTCCCATCCCATCCCTATTGGTTTGTCTTATACCCAATTGGGGAAATATCCTTGACCTACACTAGATTCCACACTCATCATTGGAAGTCACCATGCTCAAAAATCTAAAAAGAAAAATCATAAAATGTCCTAAAAAAATCCAAAAAAAATCATAAAATGTCTTGAAAAAATCCTTAAAAATCATAAAATGTCCTAAAAAAAATCCAAAAACATCATAAAATGTCTTGAAAAAATCCCTAAAAATCATAAAATGTCCTAAAAAAATCCAAAAAAATTAGAACATTTAAAAAATCTAATAAAATAAAAACATATCAAAACCTAAAACAGACTTGAATATCTTTCAAAATCAAAGGCGAGTCAAAGTTAGTCATGTGGTCTTTGTCATTGTCGAGCTATGTTGCCTCGAGGAATTTGGGCGTGGCAAGGCCAAATACCATGGATGTTTAGAGGCATTAGGTCAATCTTTAGATGTTGTCAAATAAAATCATGATTCGGTCCTTTGTCGTTGAAACAAAGTCAAGGGTCATGTCGAATTACGAGGTCTCTACGCATTGCTATGTAGGCAAGGCCATTTGTTGATGAGCCCCCAAGGCCCCCTAGGTCAGTCTTTTAGGGTTTATCGGGTTAGTCAAAATAAATCAGACACTATCAACTCAAACACAACATCATCATCTGAACTTCAAACACAAATCTTGAATCAACAAGACAAAAACCAAGCCAAGCAGAGTCTCAAATTGAAATGAAATCATTTTCAAATCAATGAGGCAATGGTCTTATACAAGGCCCAGCGTCCTTCCTAAACGACCTTATTCGCATACTTCATCATTTTTCCTTATCTACGGTGGTTGCATGGTCGAAACCGGACTTGATCTTATGCAAATGTTTCTTGCAGAAACCGAGGAGCCTTGTCAAAATAGACAATCCATCGCGCTTCATCACCCAGCTTACACTAGAAAGCACCTATTGGAAAACAATATGAATTATTTATTGATCTTGTTGGTCTGTTTTGTCATATCTTTGGATTTCTTTATTTATTTACTAACCACCTCGAGGATCTCTCATGACTTGTCTTGTTTTTATTGTTATCCATTTTTGACAAAGACTGGGGAAACTTTGTCCTAAGTATGAGTTAGGACATTCCTTGTCTGTGACTGTCTGTTTTATATATGGATGACCTTACACACCTTGGTCTATATCATACCATGGTGTTTGTTTTCCATTTGTCATATTTTACCACTCTATGATAATAAAGCACTATGACATGCACAAGAGGCTTCATCACCTTCATTGTCCTTCATATCTCATTTTCATCTATCATTTCTTCCATCATCCATTTCCTTCATCATTTCATATTTTCTTCATCATTTTTGCTTTTTTTTTTTTATCTAATTTTTCCTCCTATCATCTTCTAGTCCTCTCCCCGTCCGTTTCCAAGAGCACTTTCGTGTTCTTTGAACCACATGTCTGTCGAGGGGCATACCTCACATATAATACCCTTCCATGTTCCTTACATTTGGAATATATATTTTTAACAGAACAACCGGGGCGCATTGTCTCAAAGAGGGGAAAAATGTAGACGCATAAAAATATCCTCATAATCATTTTTATCCATTGCATATTTCATTTTGATCATCTACATAATCATATATCCATATTCACAAAACCATTAAAGTATTATAAGCATTTATAAGCATTTATAAGCATTTATTCATAACCATAATCCATTTACATAATCATTTAGTCATTTATCCATTATTTACCCATTTGCATATTTCATTATCCCATCCCATAAATATTCATCGTTTCATTAATCATCAACATATTCATAAATCATTTAACCATTTCATAAATCATTAATTCATCCATTTCATTAATCATTAATCTATAATCGCTTAAATACATCCATTACACATGCATAATCATTATACTCGTACATTAAATATTTCCATCCATCATCATATTCATATGCATATCTTTTATAAATATATTAATTCATCCATTTACATAAATCATTAATTCATCCATTTGCATAAATCATTAATTTATCCATTTGCATTAATCATTAAAATACATTCATATATTCCATTAAATAATTTAAATTCATAAATCAACTTCCATGAAATTAGCTCAAAATTGCACATTAAACTTATAAATCATTTCCAATTAAACTCATAAATCAATTTCCATGGAATTAGCTCATATTTGCACATTTTGAGCTTTCAAACATGAATCATGGCATAAATCACTCCACTCATTTCTCATTTCTCATTTTGAAATTAGGCATTCATGTATAAAAACCTCCTCCTTCTCACTTTTTGGAATACACGTTTTTTGATTTCACAAATAACTTTCAAATCCAATTCTACACAATCTCTTATGCTTTTGCTACAAAAATATGAGAGCAAAGACATGATATTGTAGAGAGGATGACAATGGTATTGATTTTCTCTTTGAAATAATTTTCTTTGGATTCATCAAAGTGAGAAAACATCCCCATTTTACTTCTCTCCATCCCAACATGAAGGATAGAGACAACTTGATTAGCTATTTCATGTCAAAGAGGCATAGAAATACATATGGCATCTCCCACCAAGCCCACTTGTGGGTACGTGTTGAGGTTCCGCAAAGTAGCTTCTACTCTAGCTAGATAGGTGGGCCTTATCGAGCACTCTAGAGCTTTAACGCCCCATTTTAGTTTATCGAAGGTGTGGATGATGGTGTACACAAAACACTCTAGAAGTGTGAAATTGTGGATATGCACGTGAGATGTAATACCCCTCCAGTTTGGGTGCTACTAACAGATATTATGACACTGAACCCTAGTTTAGAGATGGAACTAATTATAGTCCTACTTAATCCTTAAGGCATGTCTTCTATTCTAGGAGTGTGATACTCTGATGTTGTATGTTACTTATGTCACGTTATTCATGATAGAGATTAGAATATAGTGTGTAGTATGATTATGGTGCAAGTTGCTATTAGATATGTTCATTTCCCTAATATATATATATATATATATATTGTGGACTAACGATTTGATGATGTGCTTAATGTATCATGTGTGTGACCTATATGTGGTGTGAGGGGATGGTTTCATGTCACTCTTTGAGGAGAGACACATGACCTCATGACTCTCCTTCACCAATTCCTAAGTGGGTTATATATTATTTTGGTATATATGTACATGCTCTTGGTTTGTGATGTAGGATTGTAGGCACCAGTCATCGACTCCACCTGGTCTCACAAGTTTGAGCATGCCTAAAATCAATCCCGATGGTGGTATGTGGAGATAGCATAGGGCCCTAAATATCCTATCCTTGAACCATTTCCTCATAGGAGGTGATGTTGTCATTGTAGTCACCTGTTCAATATGCCATTAAGGCAATATTGTTTACCCTGGTTTGTGAATGATTTTGGTGGAGTGATTTGTGTTGCATTAATATCTTAATTGTGTTTAATTATGTCTTTTGATTTTTGGTTGGTTAAAAGTCTCCTTGAGATATTATATTTTTGCATACCTATATATGTGTATTATGTTTTATGAAAATAAGGTTATAAATATTAACATATTCTAATGTTATTTAGTATATATTAATATGTTAGCATATGTTATATTTGTGTTTTGGTTTACTATTTTGGTGTTTATCTTTTATAATGTTTTGAATTTATTTGTTGGGAAACCTTAAACAAATGAGTTAATTATGGGAGTAAATTTGATTATTTATTTTATTTTAATTATTTCATTAGTGGGATGAGGATAGGTGCTTTAATTTAATATTTTAATATTTTATTTTATGAGAGGATTTTATTTCCTTGTTTTATTTTGGAAAAGAAGAGTCTTTTGGGGAAAAAGAAAGAAAGTTACTTTCTTTTTTGTTTTTCTTTCTTTTGTGAATTTAATTAGTTTCATTTATGGGAAAATTTAGGAAATTAGACTTTCACTTTTTTTTTGTGCATGAAATTTAGAGGATTTTGGCGAGATTTTTGGGGGGTTTGAGAATGGAGAGATTTTACATGGTTTTGAAGGAATTTTCAAAGGTTTTTGGAAAATTTTGAGTGGTTTTGAATCACAATTTGGAGTAGAGTGATTTAGAATTAAATTATTATTTGAGGGGAATGGATTTTCTGCTATATTGTGTGGAATTTTGATTTCTGACCATGCTTTGGATTAGAGATTCAGGTTTGGAAAGCTTCTTCAATTTTTAGCATTTTGTATTCAAATTTTTCATGTTTTGAGGTAGGTTCTATACTTAATTTACAATTTATGTTTTAAATTCATAGAGATCTATAAAGATGTTATAGAATATGTTATTTGAATTTTTTGAAGTGTTTCTTTCAAGTTATGAAATGCTGCTATGTGCTAGGTTTTCTCCTTTTGATGTTTGACTATAATTGGGTATGTCGAAAAGAGGGTTTTATGGGATCTTTTTTTTGTTTTATACTTTGTGAATTTCTAAGTCATTTTTGGCCAATCTTGCCTATGGTTTTTTACTAGTCGAGGGCCAAATCTGAAAAGGGTTTTTGACGGATTTATATTTCGAGTTGATTTGACTATTTTATGGTTGTTTTATTGTTGGCAGATTTACTGTTGTTAAGAGGGAATTAGTTTAGTTCTGAAGGTTGTATAGGCGGATATAAATCTATCCTTTGATCTATATTGTTTTGTACCATTTGTGCTTGAATGTGTTACTCTATGTATGTTGAAAATCCATTCCTATTTGTGAAAACTTATGTTGAGGCTTTTGTACTATGTAAGGATCAATTGTACCAAGGTAATGTATTGCTAGTCCTAATTATGAACTGCTAAATTAATGTTGGCTATCATCTTATAAGATTTTGAAAATCATGTTATGGTATAATGATCATCTTTTGGATTTCCTAACCGATTGTGTTATGTGTTGGGCCTCTAGAAGTATCCGAAAGTCTTTGTGAAAGTCCTTGTGATTTTGGTTTGATTCTTGTGTTAGATAGTCTCCTTTGGATGTTTAGTGTCAACCACTTGCTATTTATATTGTTTGCTTGTGTGTGGAGCCTAGTGTTATCTCCTAGAATAGAGGGATTGGGCACCAGGGATCCACGTGGTAGCGTGGTATTTTCCAACCATCCATTGTGGTTTAGGTGGTATAGTTTGTGTGCAACATGGAGAGTCTTTCCTTCCACTTCATTCCAGAGCTGAATTTATGTGCAGGTGATATTTCTAAGATAATTTTGTTCAATATGTATTATATATATACCCCTCAGATGAATGTATCTTGTACATTGTAGCATTCTTGTAAAGGAAAGGTAAATGAGTTGATGTAATATTGAAGATATATTTATTGTTGTTTATTATGTAATGGAAAGGTTAATGTAGGAATGTTGTATTTACGATGCGTATGAACTTAATTTAGTAGTAGATGTGATATATCTTTATGTACCTATTCCATGGAATTGATTAGGATTAGGTTCATATTGGCATAGTGTTAGATGAGGTTTAATTATAATTAAGTTATGTTATCATATGTAGTTTGATGTATGATATTTAATTTAAATTAAAAAAAATTATTAGATGTGTTCTTAGTGTATCATATGTCTTTCTGTAGGTTTAGTTAGTACAAATGTGTCGTAGTAGCAACATTAGGGGACCATGGTGGATATGGGTGTAAGTGGGCTACGATTAATGTTATTTTTAGGTCATAATGTGATTATGATATGATGATAATGTAATGATGTTATCCATGTTAGTTTGTTGAGTTGCATTAGTGAGTGTCACTTTAGTTTCTTAAATATATAAATATATATAAATATATATATATATATATATATATATATATTTGCTTGATGTATGAGGTCTTTTGTGTTAATCCACTGGGTCCCTTACAGAGGCATTACAAATCAATTTTTCTATGCGTGGGTGAGCAGTAATGGCTTAAAGGATATTAGCAGTTATTATAATCGATTGATAAAATACATAAAATTGATTTCCTTACATCGTTGAAGATTACAAGTTGTTGTAGAGCAATTGGAAGATTAGCCAAAGCGTCTAAGCTAAGATGTGAAAAAATTAGGGTTCCTATAAATTCAAAAAGTCGTGAGTACATTTAAAAATGAACTTTGTGCTTTATTCGAATTATCTCAAATTAGGGCAGGTTGTCATTGTTTTATTCCAATTGATTTAGCCTGCATGCTTTAATTGCTTTATTGCGTTAAAATTGTTTATAAAATTGTTTCCCTCATTCAAATTTTTTCAAGTCTGGATCTTCTGATTGCACCCTAAGCTACTAATTGAAGGAATTAGGTTTTTAAATGCCTTTCTATTAAAACCCTATTCCATTGTAAACCTTCCTGAGTATCCATGACTCCCAAAACACAAAAGCCTCATTCTGAAGCCCCAGCTAGGTTACTCTGCGATGACATAGACGACCAGTTTAAACCCTTGACTAACAAAAGAATCAAGGAGTAGTGATATATTATGGCCCTAGAATTTATGAAGGATTACAAGACAAGTAGGTCTGGGTCAAGGATGCTAAATTTATCTATACTGGTTGGAAAATGTTTAGAAATTGGTTTGGGACCAAGAATTGTGAATACCCTATTTGCCATACTTGGAGGTTAGACATGGGTAAACTTTTGGTCCCAAATGTGTATGTGGACCTGCTCAAGGATATTGCAGCCAAATATGATCCTGTGTCCAAAATCGTTAGGGCATGTAATGGTGTTGAGGTGGTCAAGATTACCAAGGAGGAGATTGAAGAAGTTTTCAAATTACAGAGGTGGAATGAGGATATGGTCTCCATTGACATTGATACCTTCAAAAAGGAATATGAGAATACCAAAGTATTGTTTCGAACAAAAAAGTTTCCAATGCACACTGCTTCAACTAGATATGGAAAGAATAGGAAGTAGATTAGGATTGGAAAAGATGAGAAGGAACCTTTTCCTATGAACTACTTTACCCATTACTTCAGAAAGAATATCTTCTCCCTCTATCAAATCATTGGTTTTGATGCACCTGAAACTATACGAATTGAATATCTATACATGGCAGGTAATATTCAGTATGCAACCTTTAATGTGGTTTATGATTATGCCACTTATCTAGTAGAGAACATGCATAAGCGCTTGGTTGAGCTTAAGGGAGAAAAGCATTGGGTGAAATTCTAGTGGTATTCTCTATTGATGCATATGATTTTATACAAGCAAGAGAAGTATTTTGGTGAAGACATGTCTTTGAAGAAGGTGGAGGGCAATGTTGAGCTACCAGTCCAATGTTGAACCCAAATCCTAGATATGGATGACCAGAAGTTTGATTACGTGGTCTTCCATAATTTCTTTGCATCTAAGCTGAGGAGACTCCTAGTTCTTGATCTGCCAAGGATCCCTAAAGAAATTCACGACTTCCTAAGGCCTGTGGAAAGGAGGCTCAAGCTGAATATAACCCATAATTGGGGAGATATCATTCCATATCCAAATAGAACTATATTCAAGGTGTATGGGACTACTGCTTATCCTTTTGTGCTACCAAGAGATGTGTCCCTCATAATTAGATTTATAGAAGTCATGAGATAGTTGGTTGAATCCCAAGAGTGCCACTTGCGAGAAATTAAGAAGGGTTCATTCTTCCCTGAATACATAGCATATACAAATTTTGTGTTGATAAAAGGGAATTGGAAGGCTTTGGGGGAAGTCCTCAAGCCCTATAAATTGATGTCATATCACCCTAGAAATCATGACCTTGAGGGATTTATTCATGCAGTAAAAACAAAGAGATCATTAAGTGTGTTTGTTCACAATTTCTACTACCTTGAGGATGTTATGAATTTATTTTTTGACTTCCAAGCACAAGAGGAAAAGAAAGCAATGTATGTTTCCTTCAACAAGATGGTGGAAAGGATTAGGAGATTAGATTTGGCTTATGATCCTCTCCCTAGCATTCAAGGGGAATTAAACCAGGTAAGGTATGTAATGGAGAACTTTGAAAGTGTTGTTGGTTTGTTGAGAAGAGTATAAGTAACGAAGGATAAGGGAAAATCTTTGGAAACCGAAGAGGGACCATCTGTACAATTGGATGAGAGGCCTTCCTATCAACCACCAAAAATCATTTGGGTGTATAGTAGGAAAAGGGAAACAAAGAAGGAGCAGATAGAGCCAATCCCATTTGCATTAGAGGATTCAAGGCCCACTTCTCCAACTGGATCAGTCCCAGTTCCTCCTAGGAAATACTCACCTATTATAATTGATATTGATTCCCCTCCAAGAAGTTCTCCTCCTCCAAAGCAACCACCATTTAAGAAGCAAAGAGTTGAGAAGATCCTGATAGTGGATTACCCTGACAATGATGAAGATGATATTGTGATAACTCCTGAAGATATGCAACAAGGAATTCCTTCTCCCCCAAGAGAGGTTGCATCAAGCTTTGGGACTAGTATCCTGAGATTGGGAAAAGTCGAATTGAGTGGTGTGAGTAATATTGATGACATGAGGGTAGAGGCTTGCAAAAAAATCATGGAGGACAATCCATTTATTGAAACACTAGCATTCAGAGGTTTTGTATGGAGAGCAAAGGCTGGAGAATATGGAGAGAGAATTGTTGTTGAAAGAAGCTTGAAGCTTGAATTTCCTGAGGGTGTTATCCAAGCTAATCTGATGCAAGAGATGAGGAAACAGTTAAAAAATATTACACCTAAGGAAGGGAGAGAACTTGTGAAAAAGAGTGGTGTTTTGTTATTACCTGAATGGGATATTGTTGATGAAGAAGAAGCTAGGCTATCACTTTAGGGATATGAATTTAGTCAAGAATGTGCTACTCTGGCAATATGGTCATTATCTCTTAGTTCAAGGAAGCCTAGAGTTGCAGAACTATCAAACTTCAATGGCAGATTGATTGTGAAAATAGTTTCAAACACTCCAACATTAGAGGTCATTGACATGACTATAAATGTTTCCAGGTTCACAAAAGAAACAATTGAGTACCTCACAAGTAACAGGGATATGTTTAGAAGCCAGTACCATGAGATATTATGTGAATACAATAAGAGTCAACAAAGAGTAGCTGAGCTTGAAACAGAGCAGGAATTTTGGAAACATCAAGTAGAAATGTTGAGATCTCAAGGGCCAACTAGCTCAATCCATATTGTTCTCGTTCCTCCTACAACTCATCCTTTATCTTCTCCTCCTGAACAGTCATTGTCAATTGTGACTTACAACATGGGCCAGGAGCCCATTGTAATAGATAAGTTGAGTACATTAGAAGAATCTCCATCTAATGAACCCAAAAAAGGATAACTACTCCAACAAGTTGAGCTATATAAGAAGTTGCTAGAGAAAACACAGGACATGATGCATGAGAACAATGCTAAGATTGTTCATACTATTTTGAAGCACCTCAATAAGAAAATTCAAGGTAAATTGAATAGTGTCCATGCTAATTATTCTTTCAAGCTTAGAGTAATGAGAGATGGAGAATTGGGAACCCCACTCTTAGACAGATGGATTCCTAAGGTTAGTGATTTGAAGTTGATGGAAGATGTGGCAAAGCAGCAAGAGGATAGATTCAAAGGCAGTTCCCACTTACAATTTTGTCAATGATGTTAGGGAACAACCATTCCATGGGTATGTTGCTCCATTAGAGAAGAAAATAAAAGAGTTAAGGATCAAGTATGATTAGGTAGAGTTGACACTGTTACCTGACATCCTGCAAGCCCATGATGAAGTGAAACCTTTGCAAATGTGGAAGAATCAGGTGGACACCACAATTGCTTCTCAAGAAAGATTAATTTGTGAGGATGTTAATATTGACATGCTTAAAGATACTTTGGAGAAGTTATATTTTATTATTAGTTTCCTCGAAGACTTTGATAAGGAAGCTAATTTAGTGATGACAAAGTATTCTCCTTATAGAAAGAAAATGGATGAAATTATTCAATTCAGCTGGCCATCTGAGGAGGAATACGAACAATGCAAAAGGATATTTGTAGCAGGATTGGATTAGTAAATTCAGAATGGAACACATATACTCGGTCAAGTATTGTACAGGTCTAGCCTTTGAGGTTATAATGTATAAAATATATGTCTCCTAATTAAAGGTACTACTGGTAGGTATTGATCATTGATGATATGAATATTGACTTGGAATTTTATATACTTTTCCTACCTTTGTAAATTTTGTCATATTTTCAAATGGAATGGATGTACTACAACAAGTTAAAATACTTCCTTTTCAACATGTGCCTTTTGGAAGGTGGGTTTACTTCTTCACAACAAATGGAAATAACTTTTTTCTTATGTATATTCCCTCCGATTGAAAATGTAAATATAATTGTAAAGGGAATATTGTCTTGTAGTGGTCCATTTAGAATGTGGCATGTGTACTATTGGCCCGAATATTGTTTTGCTCCCTTGTTTCCATAAAATGGAATTCAAGGCCATTAGTAGAGGTATTTTGTTGAATTCTGGAATCAAATTATGTAATTTAAGAACACAGAGCAAATATGTTAGAAGTCCGGGTCTAATGCTTTGAGTCTAGATAGTAAGTTTTGTCAAATGTATGGTTCCTGAGCATATCTAAATGATAATGCAAGTTTTCAGAGTCTGTAGTCTCTCCAGTTTTAATCTGTACTTGAGTTATTAATGAAAATACTGATCAAATATCATTTCATTATTTGTCATCATTTTCATGCTTTTGTATATGCTTTGATTTTAGCTCTAGTTCAAAGAATCAGTTAAAATGCTTAGATCAAGTCATTGATTCATGTGCAGGATAATTGGATTTGACAAGTAGTCTTAGAACCCAATTATGGATTAGTGAATTACAAAGTAACCTCATGTAGATCTTGGATGTTCAAGATTAAATGTACCTTGCATTTCAATTTGCTTCAACTCCTAGCCTATAGATAATGGCATTGATCGCAATCCTTATGAGCATTTCTTATGATTCCAGTCACCCAACTTGAGAACATCATTTTACTAATCTTTAAATCAATCTTTAATTTTTTGTGGTTGGTGTTGTTTTGCATTCTCGGTTTTAGATTCTAAATATTTTAAGGAAATTCCAATTTCTTGAAGGATTTCATCTTCCTAACCTTTGATGAGAATACATCTTCTTAGCTATACAATGTATACGTTAATTGTTTAAAAGAGTCATATAATTTACATTGTGGGACTACCCTCCCAGGTTTTGTAGAGCCCGAAGTGTAGGAGAGAAAGAAATTAGTGCTATGTGAGACCCATAGATTTTAGTACCCAAAATTATATGATTTATGTCATGATCTGCATAGACAATTTTGACTTTGGCTATTTTGATATCATGGATTCTAGCTTTGATACACTGGTAATATCATAGGCATAGTACACTTCTACATGTATGTTGATCTTTATCTATTTGGGGTTTTGTGATGCTATGTGGTTAATTGTGCTAATCTAATGATTTTGTCATTTATTACCCTATGGGCATATGATAATGTGATTAGACAGACTTGTGGATATTGGATGTAATGCAATTATGTTTGTCTTGTTGGAATTGATTTTGTTAATAATATGCTATTTATTCCATAAGGTGAATAAATGGGATAATGGATTAACATTTTAAAATGCTTCTACATAGATATCATGTTGCAATCACCTACCCTTTTTAATTATGATGATGGATTAACATTTGCAGTTGTGTGTGTAGTTTAGCCATGACCAGTGGATTTGGGGAACACCAAGGTGACATGTGTCATGTTGGTTTGTGATGTGCTATTTTGTGTTGTGTTAGTAAGCATATTGTTTTATTGTACAGTATCATGTATAGTGCAATGGTTGTGGTAACATTAAAAGACTCAAGTCTTAGTGTGATTTAAGGGGGTTATAGTTATGTTTGGTGGAATTTTCTTGACCTTAGGTCATAGGGTTAAGTCTTGGGGGTAAATTTTTAAGTTTAAAGATTAATTTGGAAGCCTTAGGCCCCCTTTTAGGAAGCACTTTCTCCAAGTGACGAAATTCAAAGCTTGATGCATGTTCAAGAGCTTACTCATCAAAAGAGGTGAAGTGTGTTCAAAAGGGAAGAAAACACTTGTCATTTAGAGAATTGATCATGAGTGTTTAAGGTCTTAAGGGAGTTTTGTATTGGGATTCTTGATTGATAGAGTTTCCCGGGAGCTATTCTGAATAAAAAAAGAAAAGGGGGAGGAAGAGGCTTGGAAGGAAGGGTGCTACTGTTTATGATTCCCCATTGTCAAATTGAAGGCTTTATAGGTTTGTTCTCCCTTCTTTTCCTCCCTTCTAGTGTTTAATTTTGAAATAATATGAACATTGTTGTTGTGATGATTGTGTATTGACGTGTTTTTTTGTTGGAAGTGTTGTCATGTGATCAAATCATCATATTTAGGTTCATTGTTGTGTGGGGGTTTAGAGTGGGAGAGATGTCCAAGGTGGGGAGCTGTTATTTGGGTAAGAGTACCCCTGGAATTGTCTTGGGTTGTGTGTGATTTGATGATGATTATGACTCAATGTGGTATGGAGGTGGATGAGTGAGGAATGGACGTTGGAAGTGGAAATATGTTGGTTGGTTGTGGTGTGAATTAATGAAGTCAATGGCTATAATTGTTTAAAATTCTAAGCTCCCCTCTCCTTGTAGATGTCCCCACTCCTCCCTATTCTGGGTTCATGAATATGGGTCTTGTGTTGTATGTATAATGTGATGTTTTACCCCTGTTTCCTGTGCAAGGTTTTTGCTGGTTTTTTCTTAATGTTGTTGCATTATGTTTATATAATGGATGGAAATGTGAAGTTGAGCAACCTAGTCACCTTGGTTTCCCCCTAGCTCGGGGGTGGGCTATTTATATCTCCTGCATGACATAATACAAAGGAAGGACTATGTTAATGTCTGAAAATGTATCTCAAAATGAAAATGAAATCTACTTACTTTTGTATTCTTAGAAGAGAAATTTGCATTCTATTGTAATCCTAGAGAAAAAAAAAAGAGAGAATGAATTTGCATACTATTGTAACCCTAAAATGTTGCTAGAGAAAGTTTGTAGCTAGGATGTGAGTGAATGGAAAAATGAATATGCAATTTGGATTTATTTTCTAAAGTTGTATTCTAGTTATCTTCTTTGTGAGCAATGGTGTAGATTACAGTCACATAGAAAATGGTTATAGATAAGCAACATCAATAATGCATAAAAATAATGTTTCCATCTTGATATCAGTTTAGTTTGAGTTTTCACCGCTGTCATGAAGTTTTATTGTTTATAATTATGTTCTGAAAGGAAGGAAAACTTGGACTTAGGTGAACTATGAAATGAGGAAATGTTGTACAATCTTGAAGCCTTATCGTTACGAATGATAGAAGGATTTTCTTGATGGTTCTCATAACAATGTGGGTGTAACCGACCTCTGAAAAAAGGAAAAGAAAAAAAATATATGTAAAAAGAATTAAGCAACAGTAAAGCAAACAGATCAAGAAGTAATAAAGCATAAAAGAAAAATAATAATAATAAGAAGTTGCACCCAAATAAGGATAACAATAATACAGAGTGAAAGAATTGGTACGAGAGAGCCCAAGTTAGTTATGACGGTAATAACGGTGGTATTACGTTTAGTATATTGATTTACTTACTGTTCGGTAATAATGATAATGATATGCGAGATAACAACATTGTGATACTAACAACAATTTAAGTTTAGATCTACCACGTATTAAGAGAGGTGATTTTTAAATGATTTTATAGTTTTCGGTTATGTTAGTAATTAAAAAGGAAATTTCCTTTACATTTTTTTTCTTCCTTAAATGTCTCCTTATATAAAGGAAGGAGAGGAGAATCATTCCCTTAAAAGGGGAATATATTAATTTCCATGTAACTAAAAAAGAGGAAGTAAATATTAATAGCCTTACTTTTTTAATAATTTTTTTTAGAATTATTCTTTAAAAGTAGACAAATTATATAATAATGAATAAATAAATGGTTATTTATACATGATCTCTATTATTTATCATTTGATTATTTTTATATAAATAAATAAATAAAATGTTGTTCATATAATAATGCAAATAAAATATGTTATTTAAATTTTGCTCTTTTTTGAAAATAAAATATACTTAAATGGTTTAGGTTATTTATTGTATATAATAATTAAAAATGAAATGTAAGTAAATGTAAGAAAATTAAACTATTTATTATATATATAATATTTGTATATATAAAATAGGTGTGTGTTAAATAATTTTTATTTCAACAATAAGAGACATCTGGGTCAAGATAATTTTAATATATCTATTTTGAGATTTAGAACAAGATATTTAAAAAGTATAGTCCAAAGTTTTTTTCTATTATGCAACGTGATTGTTTTTAATTTTTTGATTAAAATTATTATTATTACCAATAATAGTAATTTACATCACTTGAATAATAGTAAGAATAATGTTAGCATTAATTTTACAGTATAGTTATAATTATGCTAACGTTAATATTAATTATAGTATACTAATGATATACTAAGGATATTAGCAAGCCTTATAATGAAAATATCAATATTAATACCTCGCGATAAGAGTGACCAAAGTTATTATGATATAAATATTTATATTAATAGAAAAATAAAAGTAAAAATAATAATAATAATAATAAAGATAATGATATACTTGTAAAAGAAAGGGAGAGGTACCAATCTTAATTAAAGAAATTTAAAAGAAAGCGAGATTTATTTAAGAAATTTAATATTATAATTTATAAATGGATAATAGCATAAATGCTAATCTAAAGGATAATGAATATTAATATTTTCTTTCAAGGTTGTTCCTAATGATATTATTGAGAAATTTTTTATTTTACCACTTAATAATATAAACAAGTATAATAATAATAATAATAAATAAAAGGAAAAAAAAAATATTAGGGTTTTCTTAGGAAAAATAAATAAATTCTGGGCATGACATGCTACATCTCATTTTTTGGCCAGTTATCTTGTAGGTATTGGAGAATTGAGTTTGGAAAACTCATAGGTATTTGGTGAGATCTGATTGGTTTGTTGAAAACAACCAACAAAATGGCGACTCTACTGGGGACGTAAGCTTTACAATTATTAGTTCTCCAGAATTCCTTATCATAGATCACTATGTTATATGGTGATATTTACTTAAATAGAGTCGGTGAATTTGAAGTGTCTGCTAAGTATAGCTCAAATATTTGTCGCCTATTTCACCAAAGTTCATGATAAGTTTCCCGCCATTTTGTTTTGAAAATATTTTGTTCAAATTTTATTCAAAAGAACATCGCATGTGTCAAAGTTTTCTCTATTTCTAAGGATTTGGTGAAATTTGCATAAAGTGTAAAAAAATTGCTACTAATTGGTCCCAAGGAATTTGGGTGGCGACTTTGAAGTCTCTACACCAGTGTGAGCTAGTGTTTAAAGATATCAAAAAGTAGAGAAGGAGAATATAAAGAAACCAAAAAAGTTGATGGATGTGAAGAAGATCAAAGTGCAAATGCAAGGAACATGAGGCCATATGAAGAAGCATCTAGAACAGAAGCTGGAAGGTGAATTTCCAAAAAACAAGAATGCACGTGCGAAATGGGTCAGATCAAAGGACACTGAATAGGGTAAGTCTACTCCTCATCCGATCACTAAACGTAATATTCATTCTAGTTCTAGTTCAAAATGTGAAAGGAATTTTTCTAGATTTTAGTGATAACACTTCTACCGAGAGGGGGGAGGTTTTTATGAAGTCTGTTGTAAATGAGCAATCCTCAGACCCTAACTTACAAGCCATGAAAAGGAGGGAAAATGATAGGATAAAAAGAGATAGAATACAAAGAGACAATACTAGTGTTAGATGCGCTAGAGCTTAAGGGTATTTGACCCTGAATTCTCATCTATATACTCCTATTCCTCCCGACCTACTAATTGGAGATGACTATTCCCATAATGTTGCTCCCCATCAAGCTGAAACAGGAGTAGCATCTAATGGAGATTCTACTTTTCCAAAGGAAGAAGAAGTTCTAAATGATATGCAATTGCTTAGAGAAAGAGCCTCAAGATGCAATCATAATAGAAAGAAGAAGGATGAAGAGAAAGAGAAAAGAATAAGGGAAGTCATGATGGAGAGGGATATGTTAAGAAGAAAGGTTGAGGAGATGGAAGCATTGGACAAACTAGCAGCTGAAACTGTCAAAACAACTGGCCCTGTTGTGAAAGAGGTTGTAGGAAAGATCCCTGTAGTTCCCTTTATTGATAATGTTGCAAATCTACAAACCAACACTGCTGACAAGACTTCTATTCTAGTGGACCCTCCTCCCAAAAATACAAATCGTCATTCCCATAAGGCTGATAAAGGGAAGCGACCTGTAAATGAAGGAGGTTTTCCTAAGTAGGACATACCACATGATGAATCTATCTCATTACTCAAAAGGGTGGTAAAGGAAAATGAAGAATTAGAGAAAAGAATGAAAGAGATGGAACTACAGGCTATAAAAACTAAGAAAAAGAAGCTTAGTTTCCTGGAGTCCACTATAAAAAACTCTATCCCTAAAACCTCAAGTCATCAAGCCCATACATCATCCTCAAGTCCTCATACTAATGAAAAAACATCATCTAGTGAAAACCCTTCTAGCTCATCCTCATAGCCTAAAGACAAGGCTAGAACAGTCCATTTCAATGATCAACATGATTCCCAACACAAAAGGTCTAGAAACAATAATGACAGAAGGAGGGATTGTGATAGCCAAGATGAGGAAGAAGGACTTGGTGGGAGGATATTGTTGCACACTAATAGGTACCAAAAATTATGTTTTGAGAGCATTCCTGGATATCGAAATCTAGTCCTAGATAATGCAAGGAAGCATTTTCCTAAGTTAACTGGAAATAATGCTCTTAGTGGTGAGGACCATTTAAAAGCTTTCCAAAGCTTTGTCGAGGATTTTGAATTATGGGATGACGATGTGGCTATGAATTATTTTATGCAATCTTTGACAGAAGATGCCAGGGATTGGTATAGGAGCTTTCCTAATGCAAGCATTGACTCCAAAGATTCTTTCTATCAAATCTTCAGGGAACAATATGGAGATCAAACTGATCCTCGGTTTAGGTTGAATTATTTTAACAATATTACGAAGGGGCACGATGAGCTGGAAACCAAGTTCAATGCAAGATTCAAAAAGGAAATATATGAAGTCCTTGGCTATTTGAGACCCAATGAGAAGGCATGTCTAGTTGTATATTGCAATGCATACAACTTGAAGATGTGTTATATCCTTAGAGATAAGAATCCATAGTATCTAAGGAACTCTTACAAAATGGCAATCAATATTGAAAATAATCAAAGGGCATCAGGTAAAGTGGGAAGAAGGGATGACCCCAAACCTATGAAGAACCCAAAAGCTCAAAATGAAAAGACAACCAAATCTACAACCCCTGATGAGAAATTAGATCAAGTTCTTAGCCTATTGTAGAAGGCGGCCAAGAATGACAAGACAAAATTCCAAAGAAATTAAAGGCCACCAATACTGCAAGATTATCCCTATCATATAAACTGGCATAATGGAAAGCCAATTAACAATAATCAGAAGAATATCCAAGGAACACTTGATCCTTTACAAAAAAATTCCACAAATGTTATCGATGAATTGCCTTGGTGTGGAGTGTGTCAAATTCCTCACTCTGCACAACAATGTGTTGTGGCTAGATCAGTGGGGGAATCACCATAGGATCAAGAAGCTTATGATTCTTCTCATGAACAAGAAGGTACTGTGAATGTGCTCATGACAAGATCGGATTTGGGTTGTGAAGAATTCTCCTCCAATGATGAGCCTAACCAAAGTGATGCAAATATTCAAAGGTAGGAGGTAGGCTCCTATCATCAACAAGTATTCTCAGATGAAGAAGGAGAGAATAAATAAATGGTTTACACTCTTGAGTCAGATAGTGTTTCCTTGAGGAGGCCCTCAAATGAGGAAATTGAGAGGTACACAACTGCATTGGTTGCTAAGGAAAGAAGTGATTCTCATTTAAGGAATAGAACTGTGGGTGGTAATCAGGGTAGCCCGGGGAGCTTGTTTTTTAAGGAAAACAAAGCATAAGACAAGGTAACAAAGGTAGAGAACAAGAAAGAAGAGACAAAGCCCAAGGAGGGTAAAGAAATGAGAATTTGGGCCAAAAAGGGTACTAAGGAAAAAAATGATAGTGAAGTTGCTCATCAAGCTGAGAAGGCCAAAGATGCAAAACCCAATGTTGAGAAGGTCCAAGGTCAAGGTGACAAGGAAATTCCTCAAGAATTCATAATCCTTGAGTTACCAAATTATTCTCTAGTAGATATGTTTCAACTATTATCTCAAGTCAAAGTCACAGTCCCATTCCTAGAAATGATGAGAATAGATGAGCACAAGAATAAGATTGTGGCTCTAATCAATAGTATTGTTGCTAGTGGGAAGGATAAAATGGTTGATCAACCTGAATCAAGTAGAGACCAAGAGAAGAATGTTGAGGTTAGAGCAGTAATCAATGAAAATCCAGAAGTATATCTGGGAACCACCATTACTGCCAATCCAAACCAAGTGAATCCATTTTACCTAAGCTTGATCATTGATGGTAAGATGCTTAGAAATTTATGATAGACTCAAGAGCCTCAAATAATGTAATTCTAGTGAAAATCATGGAAGAAATGGGCTTAAAGGTTGACAACACATATGGAAAGTGCTATGCCATGGAGTCAAGGGAAGTCCCTGTTATAGGGGTAATCAACAAAGTTCCATATAGATTGGAAGCACTCCATGAGGAGTTGTTTATGAGTATCATAGTGATGGACATCCCACCAACCTATGGGATGTAATTGTCAAGACACTGGAGTGCTTCCATGGACAGGAGTATTCAGTGCGACCTGTCATTTGCAACTTTTTCAATCGATCAAAAGGATGTGAAGATTGCAAGAGAACCTTGAAGGGTCTGCCACATGATTGAATCTACTGAGGAGCTTGAAAATCCAACAATAATTAACTTTGTAGACACCGGTTTAGACACTTTCCGAGTGGAAGAGTTGAAATAGGAAGAAGGAGAAGTCAAGCCTACATCGATTGACAAGGAATTCCTAGAGACACCACAAGAAGATGCTCTTTGGATTATGTACTTTGATGGAGCTTGTTCAAAGGAGGGCTCAGGCACAGGGGTTATCCTCATCTCTCCTCAAGGTAAAACTTTTAAGTACTCCTTGTTACAATTTGCATGTACAAATAATGTTGTTGAGTACGAGGCTCTATTACTTGGGTTGAAATTAGCTTCCAAACATGGCATAAAGTTGTTAAAAGTGTTGGGGGATTCTGAGTTGGTAGTTTCCCAAGTTAGGTCTAGATTTGTTACTAAAGACAAAAGGCTTAGGCAATACAAGAATGAAATTTGGGATACTATTGAGGCCTTTGATGCCTTTGGCATAGATTGGATAGAAAGAGGAAAAAATGTCAGGGAAAACTTATTGGCTAATATTGTAGTCCAATTAGATGATGTTACCTTTGATGGTGTCTCACGAATAGAAGTACAAACTTAGCCTGCGGTACCTGGAAAAATTTGTAATTGGCAAGTGTTTGGGGTAAACCCACAAAAGTGGTTTACAATTGGAGTGAGGAAGGAAAATTTGAAAAAAATGACGCCATGGCAAAAAAAATTGTTTTTATGGTTTGAGCGAACTATTTGGTTCGAATGAACCAAAAAAGGGTTTGCTATCTAACCTAGGTTCGAGTGAACCCATTTAATGAAATGCCCCACCATTCTCGCCAAAAAGATAAGGAAAAGCCCTTTTGAAAGGGGGTTCGCTCGAACCCCCCTGGTTCAAGCGAACCCCCATTTTCCCACCTCCCTGCTCTCTGGCACAAAAAAAATCAATTTTTTTTCCCTTCGAAGCTTGGGTTGAGGATGGAAATGGAGGATAATTCACAAACCCAACTAGAATCAAGTAGTCCTCGGAGCAAGCTATCCAACGACTATAATTCTAATATGTTTTGGTTTTATTATATATTTGTTTTTTCAGTTTTATTAAACATAGGTTTTTGACCGAAACTCAAACTCTTTGTTCTGCACATGTGTAAAAATAGAAGATTATCAAAAATAAAAATAAAAATGAGTGCACCAATTATTGAAGTCCTTGATCCAACAAAAAAAAATTGAATTTTGATACATAAAAAAAAGTTAAGCGTTAAATGGTCTGCCTATGTCTGAATTGTAATTGGTTTGACTTTGAAACTTGATTAAGGAAAAAATATTCAATAAAACACTATCTAACTAATTGGAAGCGGGTATGTGCAAGATCATGATGGGCCAAAAATTGGTGCTATGATGGGTATGTGTAGGGTATGTGGCTGAAAAAAAAAATTTAACCCAAAATTGATGAAACGAAAAGGGTTTTTAAAGGATATTCTTAGCTTTCCACCAATATAAATTATTCTTTACTTTGAATTTAATAAATAATTATTATTCATTTTCTATTTGAATTACGACTAAAGTCTTGATTGATAGGCTGATTGAAAAACATCTATAGCTTTCAAACCATATCAGATTTTTTGAATCCAAAACATGTGTCACATTATATGCTTCACATAATATAGGATTTAAAAAAAAAGAATTGAATTTCATGAAGTTTTGACCAAGTTAAGGTGGTCAGACATGCGAGTTTTTATATTTTTAAAAAGTTGTAACAAAAAAATCATAATTAATTATTTACTTAAAAAGAAATTACAAAAAAATATGCATCACATCCGTACATGAGTCCTCTACTTATATCTAAAATATTATAAAAAAATATTATCATTTTATTGTGGTTAGGGTGGTCAGACAGACACCTACTTCTTATTTTTTCCCTGAAATTTAACTACTACTACATTGAAATCTCAAATTTTCACCAAATAGGTTTTTTTTTCATTAAATAAACCTAGTAGTTTAGAAACTATATTCAATTTGCTACAGATTGTATTCTTACATATTTTTGAAATAAAATAGATAAGCTATTCAAATTTTTACATCAAGTTGCCTAACTCTGATTTTTCTGAATTTTTTGCCACTTAAGGGCCTGTTTTTTCCATGATGATCCTGCACATACCCAAGAACTAGATATTGGAGTTACAAATCTAAATTTGAAAGAATTAGAATTTTATCTTTCATGGAAAAAAAAGTTATGCATTATACGGTGAGCGTCACTCCTTAAAAATGTTGTTTTCTGAAAGAAACTAGTTTTCAAAGGAGATGGAAAAAGAAGTACAATCTGATTCCAAATTTTTTGAAAAAATAATATTTAGAATCTACAGACAAAATGTGACAAATCACTAGTTTGCATCATGTTCAAATTCCTCACAGTTTAGCCACTATAGTTGCCCAAAAGTGAAGATTTAGTTAGGAAAAAATATTTCAGTGTCTAGTTTGGCAAAAAATTGTAAACCACTATTGTGGGATCACCCTTTGATGATGACCATGACATTTTGAGATTCTTGCACTGCATTGACCAATATGAAATCCAAGAGATTGACTTTGGCTCATATGTGGTTGAAGTTGATGGGAAATATACATTATTTGGGAATGAGATAATTCAGTTAAAGACAAATAATATTCCCAAAGGACTGGTCGCACTAGAGAGGGTCTTTGATGGCCTTGAAAAATCAAATGTTAAGCAAGCTTCTTCCCATAAGGAATATTTAGAGGAGATAAATTTAGGGACAAAAAATTCTCCTAAAAAGGTGTATATAGGCAAAAAGATGAAGCCCCATGTGAGAAGTATGTTAATTTCCCTATTGAGGAAATACAGGCATGTGTTTGCATGGTCATATGATGACATAAAGGCTTACAGGGGGGATCTATTCCAACATGAAATTCCTTTGAAACCTGATGCAAAGCCCTTAAAAAAAATAGAGGTCGATCAATCCTACTTTGCAGCCAAAGACACAAGAAGAGCTTACAAAGTTGAGAGATAGTGGTATCATCAAACCCATTAGGCATTCATCATGGGTTTCAAATTTAGTCCCTATCAAAAAAAATAATGGTGATATCAAGCTATGTGTAGATTTTAGAAATCTTAATGTGACATCTTTAAAGGATAATTATCATCTGCCTAATATGGAGGCCATGTTGCAGAAAGTCTCAGGGTGTGAACTACTTTCAATGATGGATGGATTCTCAGGGTATAATCAAGTCATGGTGAGAGATTCTGAACAATACAAAACTTCCTTCACTACACCATGGGGGACCTATGTATATGTAAGGATTCCATTCAACCTGATTAATGTTGGTGCAACATTCCAAAGAACCATGGATGTGGCCTTTGCAGATTTTATAGATATTTTCCTTGCGATATATCAAGATGATTTGACTGCTCATAGCAAAAAGGAGGAAGATCATTTTTCCCATTTGGAGAATTTTTTTATCAGAGATTTGGAATATGGGTTCTCTTTAAATCCCAAGAAATGTGCCTTTGGAGTCAAAGAAGATAAGTCTTTGGGGCATATTGTTTCGAAGGATGGGTTCAGGATTGAACCTAAATGTGTTGCAGCCATAGATAAGATCACACAACCACTTGAGAAATGTGAAGGGGATTCAATCTTTCTTTGGGAAAATTAACTTTGTGAGAAGATTCGTTACTAACTTTGTTGAGATTGTGAGGCCCATTTCTAAAATGTTGAAGAAAGGAGAAAAGGTGGTGTGGTCAGAAGAACTTGTTAAGCCTTTTCAAGCCATAAAAGATGCCATTAAGGAGGCACCTATCCTCATGTCTCAAGATTATACAAATCCTTTCCAGTTATTCACTTCTGCTTCATTTCATACAGTGGTAAGGGTATTACTATAGAAGAATGATGAAGGCTTTGAGTAGCCTATTTCTTTCTTTAGCAAGTCCTTGCAGTCTATAGAGCACAAGTATGATGCCACAAAAAAAAGGTGTATGCCTTGGTAAAGGTTGTAAAGAACTTTAGACCATATTTAATTGGGGAAACTATTGTAGCTTATGTTCCAAGTGTAGTAGTTAAATACATTTTCACTCAACAGGAGACCATAGGTCAGAGGTGTAGGTGGATCAATAGGATCTAAGAGTTCAACATAGATCTCCAAATTATAAAATTAGTGAGGGGTCAGGGTTTGGCCAAGTTAATGGTTGAGACCAACTTGGAAGCCAATCAAATTAATCAAGTTGAACATGAGAATGTTGCCCCCATATGTGATATGCAGAACTATGGATGGTACAAGAGAATTATTGAGTACCTACAAACCATGCAATGCCTTGAAGGTATGCCTCAGATCTAGAAGGGAACTTTAAAATTGCAGGCTATCAAGTATGTTATAATTGACGGTGAACTCTGGTGGAGAATCCCAGAAGGTGTGTTGCTCAGGTGTGTAGATGGGGATCAAGCAGAAGATCTGCTGATTGAAATGCATAAAGGAGCTTGTGGAGGTCACTACATGGCCAAGACCAATGCATATAAGATATTGTGAGTAGGTTTTTTGTGGCCAACTGTGTTCAAAGATGCACACAAATTTGTGAAGAGATGTGATGCTTGTTAGAGGTTTACTAGAAAGTTAAAGTTCTCAAGAAACTTACCACTCAGGCCAGTGTTAGCACATGCTCCCTTTCAACAATGGGGCATTGATTTTATTGGAGAAATGTCTGAGAAGTCTAGTGGAGGACATGCCTAGATTTTTGTTGCAACTGATTACTTTCCAAAATGGGTTGAAGCCATTCCTACTAGGAAGGAAACTTGTAAAGTTGTCATTGCTTTTTTGATGAACAATATTTTGAGTAGATTCAAAGTTCTTGAAAGAATTGTTTCTGATAATGCCATGTGTTTCAGGTCTGAGGAATTTATTGATTTTTGTAACCAACATGGCATAAACATATCCTATTCATCCTCATATCATCCCCAAGGGAATGGGCAAGCTAAGTCTAGCAATAAAAGCCTTATGAAGATTATCAAGCAGGTGATTGAGAGGAACAAGAAGGCCCGAGACTTAAAATTGCAACTGACATTATAGGCCAATAGGACTACTATGAATAAATTCATTGGACAATCCCCTTTCAATTTGGTGTATGGGGTTGAGGCCAGAATACCACACAATAATTTGATAAAAATGTATAAATTTGTCTAGGAATATGACACTGATATTTGTGATGTGATGCAACATAGGATGGATGAGTTAATTAAGCTTGACAAAACTAGAAGATAAGCTCACAAAAGAAATGAGAGGTAGCAGCTTCAAGTCAGGCATCTGTATGACAAAAAGGCCATTGAAAGGAAGTTTTATGTAGGATGTATGGTCTTGATGTGGAATGCAATATTGGAAGACAAAGGAAAACATGGGAAGTTTGATCCCCTATGGCTTGGGCCTTATTTGATTATAGATACACATGGGGAAGACTCATATTTCTTGTAGTACCTAACAGGTGAATTTCTAGAACTGCCAGTACATAGAAAGTTCTCAAAGCCCTATTTCTCATGAAATAAGTTATTTCCATGTACATTGTACATTCTTGTAAATATTGTACACAGGTTTGACATGTTTACTTTTAGTCGTGTCTGCTTGCCTTGTCCCAGAAAACTCCTTGGTTTTTTGAGTTCCTCTATGTTGGTCTGCTTCACCAAGAGATTGTTTCTTGTCATACCCACAAGGGGTATGCATCCCTGAGCATGAGCCACTGATAGAGTTCGTAAAATTTAAATATTTTGGGCCCATTTTGTGCTTGTTATTGACATGTAACATGTATGCCCTGTTGGTTCTCAAATAAATAGATGTAATGAGTTTTAGAGAATAACCACTTTCTCATATTCAGACTCAAAGGTGGATTTGATTTGGCCAACAAAAAAGATTTAGTCAAAGAGACTGAAATATTCTACACTTTAGGCTCTGTTAAAGGGTATGTGTAGGATCATCATGGAAAAAATAGGCCCTTAAGTGGCAAAAACATCAGAAAAATCAAAGTTAGGAAACTTGACATAAAAATTTGAATAAGTTATCTATTCTATTTAAAAAATATGTAAGAATAGAATTTGTAGCAAATTGAATGTAGTTTCTAAACTACTAGGTTTGTTCAAAAAATAAAAAAAAATCTATTTGGTGAAAATTTGAAATTTCAATGCAATGGTACTTAAATTTCAAGGAAAAAATAAGTAGTTGTTTGTCCGACCACCCTAACCACAATAAAATGATAATATTTTTTTATAATATTTTAGATATAAGTAGAGGACTCATGCCCCGATGTGATGCATATTTTTTTGTAATTTTTTTCTAAGTAAATAATTAATTATGATTTTTTTATTACAACTTTTTAAAAAATATAAGAACTCGTATGTCTGACCACCTTAACTTGGTCAAAACTTCATGAAATTCAAATTTTATTTTTTTAATCCTATAGTACATGAAGCATATAATGTGACACGTGTTTTGGATTCAAAAAATGTGATATCGTTTGAAATCTATAGATTTTTTTCAATTAGCCTATCAATCAGGAATTTAGTCGTAATTTGAATAGAAAATGAATAATAATTACTTATTAAATTCAAATTAAAGCATAATTTATATCAGTGGAAATCTGAGAATCTCCTTTAAAAATCCTTTTTGTTTCATCAATTTTGAGTAAAAAACTAGTCGTCATCCACATACCCATCATATTGCCACTTTTTGGCCCATCATGATCCTGTACATACCCTAAACCTAGGAGGGTAATCCCTATAGTATATTTATAGATACTTGTGTGTCAAAGTATCAAATACACTATTAACAGATAATTCTCGTTCAATTGTTTGAAAGATAGAGTACACCAAAGGTTTGGTTGACCTTCATGGCAGTGTCTAATTGAAACATGAGATATGTATAGCATGGAATTCCACACACAAACAAACTAAGATTGATATGTAAAATTATTTAAATTTTTGATTTGCTATTGAATTAATCAATAGAATGAAACACAACTAACACACTTAGATCAATACTTCATCCATTGGAACAGAGTCAACTTCAATACCTGTGCAACCTGATAACAATTTAGTACACAACATCATCTAAGCTTTGACATTACTACATTACAGTATATCAACATTTTATTCTCAGTTCCACAACTTCTTATCAAAATCCTAGCACTTAATTCACATGAATCTACAACTCCATTCAAGCACTTTTATTAATTCCTTGAATTAATGGGCAAGAACTAAACCACACACCCACTCAAAACCAATGGAGATGAACTTGAGATAATCATTACTTATACTTATTCATAACTCAGTAAACAAGAACATAGGAGAGAAAATGGTTCTAAATTTTCACCATTCTGTATTATTATGTTGGTATTGCTATTAAATTACATACATATTGACAAACTCCAACCTAAAACAAAACTCTAAAATGCTTTGTATTACAGTGTTCACCGTGAAGAATTTCAAAACAACTCACTACAATGAATAATAAATTTTGCACTTAAGGAGGAAGAAATGCTAAATGCACATCAGAAGAAGACACTTGGAAAACTCAGGATCATTGATGAATAACTGCCCACTGCTTGAAGAGAAAGCCCTAATATGTACTATGATTCACGCTTCTTGCACCCACTGCTATTTAACAAAAAAATATTCCCCAGCTTGAATAATCATCATTCCTCTTTATTCTCCTACTGAAAACATACCCGTTGCCTACAAAATATTTTACCCCTTTGTTTATTTTTCACCTGCTGTGTGAAAACACTACTCTCTATGAAAATATCTTCTTCAAAAAATACATTCACATAGTGAATATATTATTGAATTTATAATTATTTATCATTCCCATGTTTTACTTTTATTTTGCACATCATTAAACTTTTAATGCCCAACATAAAGTTTCTTACCTCTGTTTTACCCAGTCAATGGAAATATTTTAATAAAATTTATTTTCCCGCATGCTTTCACCTATCACCTGATGTTAAAACTTTACATTTTAAAAGAGGACTTTAAAACTATGCATTTGCATTAAACATTTTAAAAACTTAAAATATTACCAAGCCCACCTTGTCTTAAAACCAATGCCCATTTCCCCGATCTATTTTCTCATGACATCAAAATCTCATTCAAGCTAACAGAGAGCCTTTGAAATTGTAGAATGAAATATTTTAAAAACTTAAAATATTTGTTTTTGCGAAAACAATCCCTATGCCCCCTATTGCTTCCTACTGCCATCAACTCCTGGCTTCATGAGCAAGCGGGGAGACCTTCATTTTTGCCTGTATTTCTCCATTTATAAAATCAAAATGACCTCTGGAAACTGGGGCGATGGCTTCCACACTTATTTAACATTCTCAATACCTTAAAGTAAAACAAGATTTATGCTGCATCGCGGCCTTGAAAGTTCACCTATATTAATGTTTGTTTCAAAAATTGCAAATGCTTTCCTTTGTAGCAGAGAAGAACTTTTAAATAGTGGAAAACGAGCCCCTGTTTGGATTTCTAAACTACCAGGCATACAAAATACTTGATGAGTTGCATCTCCAATCGATTTAATTTCAAACTGTTCGCAATCTAAGCTCACACCATGGTTGCAAGGTCAGATGTACCTCCACATAATTTAGGAAAACCTAAAATAGCCAGCATCCTTAATATGCACAGTAGTTCGTCATATAATTTTGGTACATGCTCAATGTCGGCTCAATTTCCCTCTTGGAAAACCTCAATATGTCATTTATCTAGTATATTATAGCCACTCCAACATTGAGTCATAAGTTTTTTTCTTCCTTTGATAGAAAATACACATCAACGAGTGACCCTTCAGTTCCCTGCTTCCTCACCAGTTTGTGTTGCCGTGAGCATTACTTCTCACGGGAAAGTGGGCAAAAGCTTCCTTTAATAAAGTTTTGAAACTTTATAAAGTTCATAATATTTGACCAAATATTTGATGTTGCCCTAAACTTCCCTCTATTCCTGTACATTTTTCCTTTCATAATAGTTAAAACACATAAAATATTTTAAATATATTACATCAAAACATTAGAGAATAGGGAAAATTTAATTTCAGTTGCGGCCAAAATAGATGAAATTCACTACAGGAAAATTGGGACACATGGAGTCACAAAAATTTGCATATGGACATTATCAATTATTTAGAGAGAACCCATTTCCTCAAATTTTTCCCAGCCCTTAAAATTCAAGTACCTCCTTTGTAAACTAGCCCCGAGACGTGTTTACCAGACCTGAAATGTATTAAAATAACACATCATATGACCTCTGTTGTTGATGAAAATGGAGTTGTAGATGTCTCAAACCAAACAAGAAATGGGTTGTCCTTCGATTTGCAAAATTTGGCACTTTCTTGAACACCAGTTTTGGCCCTGTTGTGATTAGAAAATGATTAAATAACCCATCAACACTAATCCAGACACCCTAAAATTGATAATGCATGTAGAAATTTGACTCAAGAATACAATGCAATAAATGGCTTAGAAAAAATGATCATGAGGTGAAAGATATTCAATTTCAAAGTGGCCTACTTAGACTTTTTTGCAACTACACCTGTTCAAAACCAATTAAAGGTCACCAGGTTGTCACTTTAAAAAAATATCAAATCATCTCCTAGGAAATTTCCATTGGACACACTAAGTCATTTGGGTACAATGAGTATGTGTGCAAGAGGGATTTACTTGAATCATCATTCATCACAAGTTATTGAGGGTCTAAGATGACCACCTTGAAAAGTTTCTGAAAATGTAGGTGCAAAACAGAGTAAACTGCATTTGCTTTTGGCTTGGTCAAAATATAAAATCTTATCATGAAGCTTTGAAACTGGACCAAGGAGTACATGAATGCATGGAGAATAGAGAGAAACAATCCTTTTTTCTTGAAAATCATCTAGTTGCAAAATATCAACTCAAACAGGAGGCCACTTCACAGGATAGAGAGTTTGCAAACAACAATTTAAGTGTCAGAACCCTCTAGCTTCACTTTTCAAAACACTGTCAAAACTCATTATGAGAAGCTGAAAACTGACATGCATTTTCACTTATGTCACATGAGTATGTCCATGAAATAATTTGACATGAAAATTAACTGGCTTCGAATTTTGACACTTCAAAGTAGGTCATTTGGGCAGATTCTGTAAGTCAATTTCTAAGTGTGCAAAGACAAATTTTTCAACATGGGCCTTCAAAATTTGAAAATTCTGAAGGTGCCAATAGTGGCTCCGACTAGGGATGTATGCCCATTGTGGGCATAGCAAGAATTTAGATCCTTTGGAAAAGCAGACCAGGTGCCTACTTCATTGGGTGATAGAGTCAAAAGATCATCTCTACCCCCTACTGGTCTAGTTTGACAAGTCAAACCATATCTAATGGCCCAAGGCCACCAAAAACTGTAGGCCTCTTCTTACCTCTATCATAGAGAAATTTTTCATCACATTTCACTGAAGCCAATATGAAAATACCACTACAATCCGCCTGATTGAACATGCTAGCATCTCCCAACAACCAATTATATACAACATTATCAACAAATTCAGATTTACCAAGCATCTGAAAATTAGGCATACTCTTAAAATACTTATTTTCATGTGGCAACAACTTATAATATTTACCATATGAATCATGTGGCAGAATATGAGTGCTACCATTTTTAGCTGGATGAAGTTTTCATGAAGTGTTGCCACATATATAAACTTTGTACATGTGCATCTCCTTCACATACATTGTATCCATCAAATCTAGGCATCTTCTTATAGACTTGACCTGGCATACTTTTAACTTTATAATCAATCCATGACAAGTCTAATTGGCCATACAATGGATCAAAAGAATTGACAAAAGGTGCAACAATTTGGCTAGTAGATCTAATATGATTATCTCTTAACTGGGCTTGTGTAGCCATCAGGTGCCTTTTGTTATTAATTTTATTCTCAAATACAACCTTCCATTCCTGACTAAACCTAGTATTGTTCATACTTGGGTTCATGCACTTTGTGGTGTCAACTGTTTGAGGATTATCAGACTTTTGCAGCTTTTTGACAATATGCATTAAGGTTTCTAATGGCATGGTTATTTCCCTTTGGTAATCCATAGATGTATGCAAATTTTTGTTTAACTAATTGTGCATAATCATAACCATGAAAATATGAAGGATCACTAGGATTGTTGCTAATATGGTGGTAACCTGGGATTGAAACATATGATAATGCAAGTGGATAGACATCCCTAGGATATACAAATTCATTCTAACCATCCATACTAGAAAAATTGTGAATACTTAGACAAACACTTTAAAAGGAACAACAATTTCATTCAATATGACAAGGCCAACAAATTAAGCTATGCAAAGAACCATGTACCTTCACATCTCCAGTTGTTGCAACTTTGAATAGAACATTTTTAGGTCACAATAATAAATAGCATCCCTTCATGTGTATAAATTGTAGAGTAGAGTCACCACCTCTTCAACAAGAGAAAAACCTTTGAAGCAAGGACATCTTTCTCTGAATTCTTTCCAGCAGAGTGACTTCACAATATTTTGAATTTGGGCTACTAGAAATCAATTTGCAGATCTGGAACTTCTTCAACTTTTGAACCAATCATTCATTCTTTTTTACTCTTTCCAAATGGACTTCAACAAATTGGTACTGGAGATTCAAAGTTCTCCCCAACGGAGTCGCCAATCTATTGGCTCCCAAATCAACATTTGCAATGAGTCCTAGAGAATAGCCATTTTCTCATAATCAGACTCAAAGGTGGATTTGATTTGGCCAACGAACAAGATTCAGTCAAAGAGACTGAAATATTCTACACTTTAGGCTCTCTTAAACCTAGGAGGGTAATCCCTATAGTATATTTATAGATACTTGTGTGTCAAAGTATCAAATACTTTGTTAACAGATGTTTCTCCTTCAATTGTTTGAAAGACAGAGTACCCCAAAGGTTTGGCTGACCTTCATGGCAGTGTCTAGTTCAAACATGAGATATGTATAATATTAAATTCCACACACAAACAAATTGATATTGATATGTCAAATGATTTCAATTTGTGATTTTCTAGTGAATTAATCAACAAAATGCAACAAAAATAACACACCTAGATCAGTGTTTCATCCATTGGAATAGAGTCAACTTCAATACCTGTGCTACCTGATAACAATTTAATACACAACATCATCTAAGCTTTGACATTACTGCATTACAGTACATCAACATTTTATTGTCAACCACAACTTCTTATCAGAATCTTAGCACTTAATTCACATGAATCTATAGCTTCATTCAAGCACTTATATTAATTCCCTGAATTGATGGGCAAGAACTGAACCACACACCCACTGAAAACCAATGGAGATGAACAAGATAATACATAATTATATTTATTCATAACTTAGAAAAAAAGCACATAGGACATAAAATGGTTCTGAATTTTCACCATTCTGTATTATTATGTTGGTATTGCTATCAAAATTACATACATGCTAACAAACTCCAACCTAAAACAAAACTCTAAAATGCTCTATATTATAGTGTTCACCGTGAACAATTTCAAAACAACTCACTACAATGAATCAAAAAAAATTCACTTAAGGAGAAAGAAACCATAAATGCACATTAGAAGAAGACACTTGGAAAACTCACGATCGTTGATGAATAACTACCCACCTCCTGAAGAGAAAGCCCTAATCTGTACTCTGATTCACATTTCTTGTACCTATTGCTCTTTAACAGAAAAATATTCCATAGCTTGAATAATCATCATTCCTCTTTATTCTCCTATTGAAAAAATACCGTTTTCCTACAAAATATTTTACCCCTTTGTTTATTTTTCACCTGTTGTGTGAAAACGCTGCTCTCTGTGAAATGCTCTTCTTCAGAAAATACATTCACATAGTGAATATATTATTGACTTTAGAATTATTTCCCATGCCCATCTTTTACTTTTATTTTTCACATCATTAAACTTTTAATGCCCAACATAAATTTTCTTACATCTATTTTACCTGGCCAATGGAAATATTTTAATAAAATATTTTCCCATGTGCTTTCACCTCTCACCTGATGTTAAAATTTTACATTTTAAAAGAGGACTTTAAAACTATACATTTGGGAAAAAAAATTTAAAAACTTAAAATATTACCAAGTCCACCTTGGCTTGATTCAACCAATGCCCGTTTCCTTGATCTATTTTCTCATGACCTCAAAATCTCATTTGGGCTAGCAGAGAGCCTTTGAAACTGCAGAATAAAATATTTTAAAAACTTAAAATATTTGTTTTGGGGAAACCAATCCCTATGCCCCCATTGCTTCCCATTGACATCAACCCTTGGCTTCACGAGCAAGTGGGGAGACCTTCATTTTTGTTTTGTATTTCTCCATTTATAAAATCAAAATGACCTCTAGAAATTGGCATGATGGCTTCCACACTTATTTAACATTCTCATTAGCTTGAAAGAAAAACAAGATTTCTGCTGCATCACAACCTTGAAAGTTCACCTATATTAACGCTTATTTCAAAAATTGTAGAGGCTTTACTTTGTAGCAAAGAAGAACTTTTGAATAGTGGAAAACACGCCCCTATTTGCATTTCTAAACTACCAGGCATACAAAATACTTGATGAGTTGCATCTCCAATTGATTTAATTTCAAACTATTTTCAATCTAAACTCACACCATGGCTATAAGGTAAGATGTGCCTCCACATAATTCAGGAAAACCTAAAATATCCAGCCTCCTTAATATGTGTAGTAGTTCCTCATATAATTTTGGTAGATGCTCACTGTCGACTCAATCGCCCTCTTAGAAAACCTCAATATGTCATTTATCTGGTATATTACAGCCACTCTAGCTTTGAGTCCTAAATTTTTTCTTTCCTTTGATAGAAAATGCACATCCACAGGCGACCCTTCAGCTCCCAGCTTCCCCACCAGTTTGTGCTACCATGAGCATTACTTCTCAGGAGAGAGAAAAAACTTCCTTTAATAAAGTTTTCAAATTTTATAAAGTTCATAATATTTGACCAAATATTTGATGTTTCCCTAAAATTCCCTCTATTCCCTTGCATTTTTCCTTTCACAATATTTAAAACACATAAAATGTATTAAATATATTGCCTTAAAACATTAGAGAATAGGGAAAATTTAATTTCGACTATAGACAAATTAGAGGAAATTCACTGCGAGCAAATTGGGACACCTAGAGCCGTGAAAATTTGCATATGGACATTATCAATTATTTAGAGAAAACCCATTTCCTCAAATTTTTCCCAGCCCTTAAAATTCAAGTACCTCCTTTGTAAACTAGCCTTGAGACGTGTTTACCACACCTAAAATGTATTAAAATAACACATCATATGACCTTTGTTGTTGATGAAAATGGAGATGTAGACATTTCAAACCAAAAAAAGAAATGGGTTATCCTTAGATTTGCAAAATTTGACACTTTCTTGAACACCATTTTTGCCCCTGTTGCAATCAAAAAATAATTAAATAACCCATCAACACTTATCCTGAGAGTCATTTCCACTACTCTAGGTGAGTTACAAGTGAAAAATGCTCAAAAAAGGTCACCGAACAAAAAATTGGCATAGGATGCTAGCGTATCATATGGAAATTTCTATGTTACATTAGTATCTATATAATTTGAGCTTGAAATGATGAAACACTAGAAAAATAAAATCCTAACACAAAGGTGACATAAAATTTTTAAAAAATAGACCACAAGAAATAAAAACTATGTACCATGGGAAGGAGAAAGGATAATGCAAGAGCTAAAATGAGACAAGGGATGGACTAAGAGAACAGTAAATAAAGTGAACACAACATATTATAATGTGAAATTACAAGGATATGATTTTTTTTTTATGTTACACAAAGTATACAAAATTTTCATGAAAATTATTATTTTCTCAAAATTGGTATAGATAGGAAAAAAAAAAGTACTAGGCCAAAATACATTAGGATTTTATATAACTCTTTATGGTGGCTTCTTAAATTTATCACTTATTTTCCCTCAATTTTTTCTATAAGTTCTCTCAATGATTCTCTCACACAAAGTTTTTGTATTCTTTCTTTCTTATTATATTTTGTCATTTAACTTATCTTTCTTGTATTTCATCTATTTTATCTTGTAACATATAAATTACTAAATTATATTTTTGTCATTTCTATTAATATTTCCTTTTTTTTTTGTTCTTCTCTTGGTTATTGTTATACAAATTTCCCCCATTTGGCATACAAATGATATCACAAGTGCATTGTTATCATAGAAATTAAATTTCATCCTAGATGTGCACTGTCATGTGAATAACAATCCTTTTTTTATTCAAATTCTATCCTATAATATTTCTTGAATTATCCTTTCCTCATCCTAGTTATCATGTTCTCTCTAGGTATCCTCTACTTTCCCAAATCTTCTTGTTCCAAAAGTAAAGTAATATTATTGTCTAAGGAAAATAAAACATAGTTTATGTAGAAAACATATACTTTGGTAGGATCAAATTGGTCTCTAATAATACCTAGATCACATGATTCTATATATTGGGTATATCTATAGTTTAATTAGTTTAGTTGAAACTTCAAATTTTGAAGGGAGTCAACTAACATCTATTTCATTTGGAAAACTTAATGACCTTAATATTTTCTTAAAAATATTCTCTCATAGCAACATTTTCGATTTCTTAATAAATTATTTCACTATATATGATAATGCATTAATTGAACTAAATAATGATTCTATGATTGATGATGTATTTGAATATTCCAAAGATATTATGTTGCAATATTTTCTATTATTACTAGTACTAGTGTGGAAGTTGTTCTAGTCAATGTATGCTTCATAGCTAGTCTCAGTACTCATTATTCTAGGGAAGCTAATTATAGAAAAATAAAACTAATGAACAAGATAACTTCTCTTCCACTACTTTATTTTTCACTATTTCTTTTGTACTGGGCAGCGTAATTCAACCCACATTCTCAACTAATTCTAAATTTTAAATATATTTTTTATGATTCCTATATTCCTCCTTTTGTTTTTAATTAATATGAAAAAAAGGTTTTAAAGGGACCCAAAATTCTTACAAGAAAAATGTTGCAAAGAGAATAAAACAATAGCCAACTAGCAGCCTACCAACATCAAACTAAAATAAAAAAACAACCACAAGACTTTTTTATATTCTTAAGAGTATGTGCCACCTCTATCCCTTGGTTGTAGAAGTTTTGATGAAGGTTAACCAAGTCTAGTAACTCATTATTTTGATTCCTCCTTTGGTTAATGTGTCTTGTTTCGTCCATTTCTTCACAATGGTACGTAAATCTCTTTATACCACTAATTTTGATATTTTTGGATCTACATATAATACATAAAAAATAAGAAAACATATCATGTGGTTTTTTGCTTCCTCCACCAAATCCCATTATTTATTTTCTCCCCATCTTCTTCTTAATAATACTAAAGAATGTAATATTATTTAAAAAATTCAAGTGAAACAAGATAAAATATCATTTTAGTATTAGATCCCAACTTCACCTTGTTATCATGATATGCTTTAGAAATATTTATAATAGGTTCAAAATCCTTCTATAATACCAACTAAAATTGCTAAATTAATCAATGGAATTAATATTAAAATAATGGAGATTACTTCTATTCCTTTTGAACTTCCTTCTCATGAATTCTAAAATTAGAATCTTCATCTTCTAATCATAGTCACTATTAATTCCATGGATATTAAACAAACATTAATAACTCATGGTTATGGCGTTAGTTTCTATAGTCTTAAAATCTATTTGTGTTGACAATTCTAACCTTGTCTCTATAGAGGTCTCTATTAATAGTTTTCATATTGGATGATATCCTTTACGTACAATTAACATTTGCTTATCTCTCTAGGAATTTTTACTTTTCTTATGTTAATTCATTTTATACGAGGGACTCGTTTTCTTTACACCAATTTGTAAAATTTATGTACAAAGCATTGGTAAATCTTTCTTGATTAAAGTTACTAGTGATTCCTTTCAATATTATGAGATTTCGAATGCTACTTTCTCTACTGCCACCTATCATTTTCTCTCCTATCTATACTCCAATACTATCTTTTTTATCAGAAATAATACAGTACTAAGAACTCATGTTACTAATTTTGTATCTTCTAACAATGCATCTTCTTCTAATGTATGTCTAAATATGATTGGGGATCTTTATATTTTATTCCTTATTATGTTGTTGAATATAAATTTTATCATGCTCAATTCAACATCCAATCCTTTCATATATATCAAAGTACACTTGTTAAACCCATGATAACCTATTCTACCAAGTTTCCCTCTAATTCTAAAAAATGTGACTATTACAAAATGGCCATAGAGGCAAAAGAGGTGAGCTCATGAGACATGAGGCACCTGTAAAGAAAAATAAAAGAAGTTATACAGAGACTAGAAAAAGAAGAAAAAAAAACATAGGGGAGAACCAACCAAGGATCAGAATAGCTACTGGTCTCCCAAAAGCTTGAGCCCATTAATGGCCTACCATTCATTTTCTAGAAATTACAAATTTTCTTCAAAGGATAGGGGCTTCTTCTACACAAGTTGGTCTACTGAGTATTGGGTGAAGTAGAACTACCACCTTTCTATCCTTCTTCTTTGAGTGCACGACTTATTGATAGTCATCACCAAAAAACAATTCGTGGCTATTGTGGAGATCCTTTTGGAACACCTAAATGGTGACTGTGATGCTTTAACCATTTCCTTGCTATAATCCATAATTTCTTGCAAACACTTGAGGTATTTTTCAAGATTCATATGCATGATAGCCACCTCCTCCTATAACTTCTCCCTCTCTTCCATAGAACCAACCACAACCTTGAGCTCATTGACATCATTTTCCTAATTGGAACACGTGCCGAAGGACTTGGAAAGGGAAGATAAAAGGGCCCAATGACCTTCATTCTCAACCTCACCCAACCAAGCCTCCTTTTGATTAAGCACCTTCTCTCCCAAATGTTGAATTTTTTCCTGTCCCATGATAAGCTACGTAAGAAACCATTTCAAAATGTCATTTTGAACATTCATAGCCTCACTCAAGTTGTTAATTTTAAGTTTCAAAGGGGCACAACTAGTACAAACAATATCATTCAATTGGGGTCTTCAGGGGAATTTTCCAAGTTTACACAGAGGATTGGGGAATCTAGTGGGCTAGAATGGTAGTGGACAGGGGGGATTTGGAGGCTTCAAAGAGGTATTCATGAACAAGGGAACCAATAGGGGAGACTTTTTGGGTGGGGTTCTAGGATTCGTCATCATAATTATTAGAAATAGAAATTTGAGTGGGGTCAAAAAATAAATCAATTTTTTTAGAACATGGGGTGGGGACCTTCGAGGCAAAGGATTTACCTTAAGGCCTAGTAACACCTTGACAAGAGAATGACATTGATTTTGGGCCAAGAGTAGAGGGGGTACCCTCCAAGGGTTTAATAAAATCTCTAACCACAAGAGATATTTTCTTAGTAGAGTCCATGTAAAGGGAAAGAGCCACCTAAAAATGGAACAATCTATAGATCAAGCCTTGTTAGAGGGCTAAATTCTTCCCTTTATCCTAAATGGCCTTAATCTAGACTGTTCAAGAGATGACATTATCTAGAATGCAAAGTTCATTTTAAAATTGTAATGCAAGTGATTAAGCATGGGAAAGAGGTGGGAATGAAAGGGCTAAAACCTACCTTCTAAGGTAACATATATGCATCAAAAATTCCACCATTCTACTCCAGACACCCAAGAGGTCATCTCTATTGAACCCGTTGTCTAGCCGATGGAACTTTTCCCCTTTCTTCAAAAATATTTTCGTCTCCTTTTGGTAATGAACTTTGGGCTTCATGGGGAGGCAATTCCCTTCCAAAGAGAGGTCAGTTACCTCTGTAATGAGCTCCATATTAACAAAAATGTAGTCCCCAATATTTACATTGCAATCTTTCCAGGAATTGGAAAATTCCATAGAAATATTAGGATCATGCCCCATCATGCATTCAACATAACTAGCCATCTTGCCCCATTGAAGGATAGTCCAAACATCCTTATCATTCTTCTAGACCTTGCAAGAGGCTCGCTCATCTTGGATGACATCAGCACCCATCATGACATACACTTTAGATAGAGAAAAATTGAGAATTTTGTAGAAGCACCAGGTGAAATTCATGAACAAATGAAAAAGTAACTTATGAAAATGTGGAACGGGATGAAAATATTTCCTTAAATGCAATCAATTCCGGTTGTCAATTAGAGTTGATGAGAAGTTAAACTCAAAATCAATATTAAAGTACTTTTTCATCATTTAATAATAACTCTCACATACTATGGAATCATTGAAATATCATCCCAAATAGTAATCTTTTTCATAAAGGCTCCTAGATTTTCGAAGGCATCTACCACTTTATTTCCAGCTTTGAACAAGTGAGAAAATGTACATATTCAAAGGTCCATTATGACATTATTAGCCAAGAGGATGGGGTCTCGTAGGGTCTAACAAGGGCATTCCTTCCCATTCAACAACATGATTGTATTTCTAGAATCCCCTTCAATTTCCATGTTGTACACTCCAACATTCATAGAAATATGAATCCTATGATAAGAAGGCACCACTTCCACATAGTTGGAAGTTTGTAACCCTGGGTTAACTGCATAATCTAAAAACAATTTCCCTCAATGGTCACGGATTTAAGGTTCCTTATTTATAGATATTTCACTTTTTGTATTAATCAACATAAATGTTGGCAATATAATTAATCTAAAAAATTAAATTCTAAGAAATCACAAAAGTGATTTATCAAGTAACTGATTGATTATACATAATTACTTTTTAAATTTTATTATTATTTTTGAAAATAAATATAACATTTTAAAATAAAGAAACAAGATAGCTAATACACAGATGACAACTTTTTATTGTACAATTATTTTTGAACAAAACCTTTGTCATCTATAAGACTTGAATCCAACTATTATATTTCCTATGCCTAACCTGAAGAAAAACAAAGAGAAGGAAAGATGACCCAAAAATATTGTTACTTCCTTGCATTCATAAAAGGCTGGCCTCTTACAAAAATTAAATCAATATCTTGAGCGTAAAAACAACTGAGTAGTTTACATTGTACACAAAAAAGAAGAAGAGTGGAACCTTCTTTCTTTCTCTAAGTGTTGTATATTTCTCTGTTTTAATATTTTTTAATTTTACAAAAAAAAAAATTGTTTTTAAAAGAAATTCCAAAACACCCCCAAAAAAAGAAGATTACATAACAAAACATTTTACAATCAATTTTTATTGGTACACAAATATTATTTTCTTGAAGCTTAGAAGTATCCAATGTAACACCCCTACCAAGAAACCCCAGAGGACAACACTAAACTAGGTAGAAATTAATGGAACATTTAAAAAAAAAAAATATAGAATGCATAACATTACATGATAGACTAATCCTAGGTTCTCTAAGGTTCCTTGATTGTGCCACTCACAATTCAAGATTACTAGAAACATTTCATCAGGGATAAAAGATACATAATCAATATAACATGAAAGATTCATTTTAAAGAACCAAATCAAATAGTCCTATATTACTCACTTCCTTAATGTAACAATTGATAATCAACATTAAAAGATAATTTTTGAGCTAACTAACATGTGAATGATGTATTAATTTACAATACTCTTTACAAGAAGGAATCATCAATAATTGTTACATCATTACAATAATTACAACAATGCTTCCCCTAATACAAGTGGGAAGATTACATTAGATTTACATATGATACAAATACATGATAGGATGTCTTCTCAAACTGGAACAAGAACTAGAATCTATAATGTAATGATCAATCTCCACGCACACAAACATGTAGCAAGAATACCCAATGGAGGAAAAGCACCAATCTTCTCGACCATGTGGAACCCTAAGGTCTAACCCCCATGCTAGGAGATAACACAAGGTCTCGCATCCAACAAACAGTCAGGAAAGAAATAGGCTAACATAAACAAGGGTTAGCCATGACTCCAACACAACAATGCTAATAACACCAACATCAGTTACAACACTTCACTTCCAGAGGAACTCAGACATCAAAGAGGAAATGCAACTAGTGAGTGCTAGACTAAAATAGGGAGAAGTGTCATTGCATGGTCCTAACATGGGTTTTCCTAGAAGTCTCTCACTAGACCCCGACCCCCATATATGGTTGTCCTGGTAAATCTCTCACTAGGTCCTAGCCCCATAGGGTGACACATGTAAAACCAACATTCCTTTAGTGGAAACAATGAAGTTGATCTTGCCAACTAGGCCTTCTCAACCCATCATTAGCCTATACGAGTGTACAGGAAATGGGTGAGGCATCCATTATCTTATTTAATGTGAATTCTACCCATCCCCTAATTCATTATTAAGGTTATCATTGCATTAAGAAACCTTTCAATAGGTTGTTTTGGACACCACTTTGGGTTCCATCCCCCATTGAGAGCCACTCCCCCTACTTACATCTAGAAAACTCTACATTGAGCAAGGTATTGTCCATCTTACACACGTATCACAATCGCATGAATCCATCATAGACAGGAAGGAAACACCCTTAGGGTTTTCATTTCACACAATACACATGACCCACAACATAGTCAAACCACTTCCACAGTCAAAAAATCTTGAGGACCATTCATACAGATATACCCCTTCCTAGGCCTCTGGAACCCAACATACTAAACACACTTCCCAAGGAACATAACCTTAAACGAACTTTCACATATGACATCTAGCTTTAACAATTCATAAAAACTTAATTCAAATGTCAAGACACACTGTTTAATACAATAATTAATCCTAACATTATAACCATGAAAGTATTCCCTTAAACAAGACACTATTTCAATTCTCTAATCATTCATTTTAACTTAACCACTTAGTTCATTATTTACAAAATGAATATTAAGCATTATGGTGGTAACTAATAACTCATTACCTTCTACTAATGGATAAGATAATCTTTCTTTTGTTATACTATGCAATGATAAACTCAATAAAAAAAATTCATATATCAATAGAGTTATCTATTTACACACAAGAGTTATACAAGAGTATGAAAATAATAATGGAACATGCGAACAACTAATCAAATAACTAAAATTACAATTACAAAAGTAAAAAAAGAGATAATAAATAAAAATAATTAAACAAGAAACAAACTATTACATTAACCGAGTTTAAATCTAACATTAAATGAATGCATATCCTTTGCTTCAAAGAATACCTACATTATAAAGTGTACCCCAAATTTACTCACATGCTAACAATCTAATTTCTACAATTATAAATTATGTATTTATATATGCAAAATTATATGTTTATGTACTCTAAAAGGTAGATACCTATATACTTAACTATTGAAACCATCGATTCAGCCAAGATTTATTTTTGGATTGATGTTTAAACTAAATTTTATAGGACAATAAAATTGTGCAGCATCAAACCAATAAAGAGAAAAACAAGTGAATATATACTTCATTATTCAGTACTAATAATAAAATCAAATCTAGGATTTTTCTGTCTTCCCCACAATCCTGTATGCATAGGAGAGGTAATTGAAATAAATATCAATACTAAGGATGCAATTTCCAAACAAAATCAAAAGGGACAAAACATTTTAACTTAGGAATACATAGAGTTAAACCTGTAACACTGCAGAAACAAGACATTAATTACGCATATCTTCAAAGAGATCTCGTCTCATGGAACAAAGTGATAACAGGAACATGTGCACGAATCGTATTTTTTGAAAAGGATTAAGAAACTTTCAAGAAATGTAATTGGTAGGCGTAAAGTTAAAGCTAATATATCGTCCTGATCGATTTATTAATTTCACATAGTTCTCTGAAATTTATATGTTCACCTAAGGAACATAGTTTATGAAATGTAGAATGAGGAAAATAACCAATAGATCTGATACATGATGGGAAATTATTAAAAAATTTCACAATGAAGGATTAGGTAACTTATAACTACTATAATAATTTTATACGTATGGGTGAATATTCAACAGATCTGTCTTAGAGATTCTGAATTTGAAGAAGGGGAATGTATGCATAGATGCACACGTTTTGGGTCATCAAGAATTAATCGCCTTAGATTGGTCTTCTTCCCACACATAGTTAAATCGGCTTTAGATTTACATAGAATTATGTATAATTGATTTAACTTGCCCACTGCACTAAGGAGAGGTATGTGTAAAGATTTCACCTTGGCACAATGCAATAGTGAGAAACCCATTAAAATCACTCATAAAGGCGAGGTGGCTATTATTGCAGCATGCACATGCAAAAATTCTAGACTAAGAATAGCATCTCGATTACAAGAAGATGTGAATTTCCAATTTTATTCAAATGCAAGGAATTAATCTCAATAAGGATTACTAGCGATTTCATAGAAAGGTATATCATTATTAAAATTCTTGTACCTCTTATTACTGAAAATGGATAACGAGTAAGCTGGGATTAATACCTGGATATCCCATATTGATTTGACAATTTCCTCAGACACTACTGGAATTAACCTCCTCCATATTCAAGCGCCCCCTTCTCCTTCCTTCCTCCCTTTTCTGCACTCTCTCCCATTCAATAATTTCCCCGTTCCCTTTTTACCTAATCTTCGGCGCACCCCCATTTCTCCTCTGTCCTTCCTTATATATAGCATCAAGGAGGAGCTATTTCCTGCCTTCTTTTTTTTAAAATAGAATGAAATTCCCAAAAACCAAAGAGTTTATAGGAAGAAGAAGGATGTTCGTTGTAGAGGAAATCACAACCAACTATAAAAAGAATTATAGTTGGCTTTTAATTTATTAAATTAACCTTCCAACAGAACACAATAATTAATTTTAAATTAATTAAAAGCATTTCCTTTAAAAATATAATAATATAATATGATAGATTTCCAATTTTATACAAATGGCTAAAACCATTTACCCACATTTATGCACACCTTATAATTAATTATATAACTTGACTTTATAATTTATTTTATTTATTTACCCTAATATTATTATTTGTTAATTTTAACATTACATTATAAATTTATTTTACTATTAACTATGATTATTTATTTATATATATATTTATATATTTATTTATCAGAGTACCCCCCTTTTTACTTAGCAATTTATTTTAATGCATAAGAGAACCAAGGCATATTATCAAACAATTAAATTAAATAAAAACCAAATGCCAAATAATTACCTGACCACTATCTAGGGTCAAGATGGAAAACCTTAAGCAACATTGATTGACCACTGACAATACTGATAGGTTACCAAACCGAATACTTATCCTCTTCGAGGATGATGGATAGGGTAGGGGGTCAAGTTTTATCTCTGATCAACTAATCCATTGGGTTCAAGGAACAATTAAACCTTCCAATTTAGGTGGAGTCAATGCCTGGTACTTGAAACTTGTGGCACACAAAATAGTTGTGCATATACATATAGCAGTCACACTATGAAAGGGAATCACAACGTCATAAGATGTTGACAAGTGAGTGATGCAACACTGTCCCTTCCACTCAATCACATCACTTTAACAACACTTAGAAATTGAATCAACTCATATAACAATCAGCTACATAATAATCAGGATAAAGTCGATACATGATAATCACATAATAGTCATGATAAAATAATCACATAATGCTCATTATAGGGTTAGTGCTCATAATCACTTAGATCTCCAAAGTCACCTAAATAAAACCATATACTAATCATAACATGTACATAAAACCTCAAGTAACAGAAGTGTCATCAATGACATCATATAATGTATCATAATGTCTCATCACAAAATAGATCAACTATCAATCTATCAAGGAAAAAGTATGAGAGACACTACATCCTCCCCCTCTAGGATCATGCTTACTCCTGGAAGCCTGCAAACAAGAAAGGGTACAACTCTCACATCCAGAATACATCCTACCAAGTGGCTGGAGACTCATCATTAGGATCCCACTGGATCCTCTCCTACTCGATGTCTCAACCCCTAAGGGCGAGTCTCCCATGTTATAGAATGACCATGGGCTCCAGAGCCATCTATCATCCTCTACCTGCAAGGCATTATAGTTAAGAACATGTAAAATATTTGGATAGTATGGCCTAAGAACATAAAGATGAAATACGTCATGTATACATGATAGACTAGGTGGCTAAGCAAGATGATATGCAACAGATCCTATCCTCTCTAAAACCTTGAATGGCCCTACAAAATGCAGTACAAGCTTGGAGCCTTTTCCATTGCGGATAAGACTCTTTCGTGGACACACCCATAAGAACACCCAATCACAAATAGAAAACTAACAAACAACGCTATGAGCATCTGCATACTTCTTTTGTCTATCCTGTTCTTCCACCAAATGATTTCTAATATGAACAACCTGTTGTTCCATATCGTGAAGCATCTCTAGTCTTAGGAGGACTATGTCGTCAAGACAATCCCCACTCAATGGGGTCTAACAAGGATGATGATACAAGGCTTGAAAAGGGGACATTCTGATAGAACTATGGTACCCATTGTTATACACAAACTCCACCAAAGGACTAGTCTAAGCTTGTTAGGTGAGGATGGAAAAAAGGGAAAAACATAATCTCAAGAGTCCAAGCTACTAGGACAACATAATGGGCTCATATGAAACTAGAGTTCCTAGTGTTAGAACTTGGGCTTTGATACCAGGTGTAATGCCCCCACCAAGGAACCACAGAGGACAACACTAAACTAGGTTGAAATTAATGGAATACTTTAAAAAAAAAACAAATAACTATAGAATGCATAACATTACATGATAAACTAATCCTAGGTCCTCTAAGGTTCCACGACTATGCCACTCATAATTAAGATTACTAGAAACATTTCATTAGCGATAAAAGATACATGATCGATATAACATGCAAGATTCATTTTAAAGCACCAAATCAAATGATCCTATATTACTCACTTCCTTAATGTAACAACTGATAATCAACATTAAAAGATCATTTTCTAGCTAACTAACATGTGAATGATGCATTACATTACAATACTCCTTATAAGAAGGAATCATCAATAATTGTTACATCACTACAATAATTACAACAATGCTTCCCCTAGTACAAGTGGGAAGATTACATCATATTTACATATGATAAAAATACATTATAGGATTTCTTCTCAAATAGGAATAGGAACTAGAATCCATAGTGCAAAGATCAATATCCATGCACATGAATGTGCAACAAGAATACCCAATGGAGGAAAAGCACCAATCCTCTTGACCATGTGGAACCCTGAGGTCCACCCCCATGCTAGGAGATAACACAAGGTCCCACATCCAAAAACCAGTTAGGAAAGAAACAGGATAACATAAACAAGAGTTGTACATGACTCCAACACAACACTACTAACAACACCAACATCACTTACAACACTTACTTCACTTCTAGAGGCACTCACATATCAAAGAGGAAATGCAACTAGGAAGTGCTAGAATGCATTAGGGAGAAGTGTTGTCACATGGTCCTAGCATGGGTTGTCATGGAAGTCTCTCACTAGACCCCGTCCCCCATCTATGGTTCTCCTGGTAAACCTCTCACTAGGTCCTAGCCCCATAGGGTGACACATGTGGAACCAACATTCCTTTCGTGGGGACAAGTAATTTGATCTTTCCAACTAGGCCTTCTCAACCCATCCTTAGCCTATATGAGCACTACAAGAAATGGGTGAGACATCCATTATTTTATTTAATGTGAATTCTACCCATCCCCCTAATTCATTATTAAGGTTATCACTGGATTAAGAAACCATCCAATGGGTTATCCTAGACACCACTTTAGTTTTCGACCCCCATTGAGAGTCACTCCCCATAATTGCATCTAGAAAACCCTACACAGAGCAAGGTATTGTCTATCTTGCACACTTATCACAATCACACATGAATCCATACATTAATAGGAAGGTAACACCCTTAGGGTTTGCATTTCACGCAATACACATGACCCACAACATAGCCAAACCACTTCCAAGGTCAAACAATCATGAGGACCATTCATATAGATATACCCCTTCCTAGGCCTCTAGAACCTGACATAATAAACACACTTACCAAGGCACAAAACCTTAAACAAACTTGCACAAATGACATCCAACTGTAACAATTCATAAACACTTAATCCAAATGTCATGACACTATTTAATACAACAATTAATCCTAGTATTATAACCATGAAACTATTCCCTTAAAAAAGATATTATTTAAATTCTCTGATCATTCATTTTAACTTAACCACTTAGTTCATTATTTACAAAAAGGATCTTAAGCATTTTGGTGGTAGCTAATAACTCATTACCCACTACTAATGGAAAATCTAATCTTTAGTTTTGTTAGACTATGCAATGATAAAATCAATAAATAATATTTACATATCAATAGAGTTATCTATTTACACACAAGAGTTATACAAGAGTATGGAAATAATAACGGAACATACGAACAACTAATCAAATATCTAAAATTACAATTACAAAAGTAAGAAAAGAGATAATAAATAAAAATTATTAAACAAGAAACATACTACTACATTAACCGAGTTTAAATCTAGCATAAATGAATGCATATCCTTTGCTTTAAAGAATACCTATATTATAAAGTCTACCCCAAATTTACCCACATGCTAACAATCTAATTTCTACTATTATAAATTTTGTATATATATATCCAAAATTATATGTTTATGTACTCTAAAAGGTAGATACCTATATACTTAACCACTGAAACCATTGATTCAACCAAGATTTATTTTTGGATTGATGTTTCCACTAAATTTTATAGGACAAGAAAATTGTGCAGCATCAAACCAATAAAGAGAAAAATAAGCGAATATATACTTCATTATTCAGTACTAATAATAAAATCAAATCTAGGATTTTTCTGTCTTCCCCAAAATCTTGTATGTGTAGGAGAGGAAATTGAAATAAATATCTCTACTAAGGATGCAATATGCAAAAAAAGAAAAAGAGACCAAACACTTTAAATTAGGAATACATCTAGAGTTAAACTTGTAACACTGCAGACACAACAAAACATTAATTATACATATCTTGAAATGGTGCCCAACCAAGATAAATTAAATACACCCAAAATAAATATGTATTAACAAATGCAAATTAGCCATAAGAAATAACATAACAGTTGTTGTGGATTTAATAATCCTTAAAGCTCCCTCCGGGTGGATTTTGTTGGTTTTGCATTGGCCTCAGCGCATGCATTGTATATTTGTATCTTTCCAGGCTCCCTTTTAGTGGTTCCTTCATCCACTTGCACCATGTGTTAGTAGCACACACTTTTGAGAGTTCTCTCCCCATTGCTTCATCTCTAAGCTCCGCCTGGTTGTCACATTGCATGTTCCACATGAACCTTTTTGGCGGACCCCACAATCAAAGATTTGGGTGAAGACCGCACCATGTGTCATCTCCACAGGGATCATGGTCACAAGGGAAGGATAAATGAATGGGAAGTCCCACCTCTATGCCACTTGTCCTAACTGACTCTTTGGGCAGTTTGACACATGTCTTTAGGAGATTTTTGTTGCTTCCACTCCCATACCACAACCATCATTTGTAGGAGAGGGCACTTTGTTCGAGGAAACAAAATGTCATTTTGATTGGGGAGAATCATCACGATGAGTGGCATGATCCATGCTTGGGAATCTTTTTTGTTATCCGACATTCAGGCGGTGGAAAAGATCTATATATACTGCTTATAGTCTCTCTAGAAAAGGGTTCAAAAATACATGGAGAAATCACTAGAAGACTCTTGGCATTTGTATTGTTTGTATTTCTTGTATTAAGACTTCTAGACTGTGCCAATATATTTTTCCTCTTTTTTCTTAGTTAATTGATGAAACATTATACTGTGCTAAGTATTGTTGTAATGGGTAGTTTTTCTACAAAGCTTCTATAATTTCAATATAATTTTGTTGTTCAAATCATGTTTTGTACTCTTTCATGTTCAATGACTGCATATGGAAGTTGTATTATGCTATTTGATTAACTTCTCAAGAATTTTATCTCTGCTTTTTGTTATTTTGGGCATATAAACTATTGAGTGGGCCTTCAAATTTCACCCAAAAAGAACATTTCCCGTGCCTATTTACTTTAAATCTTGGTAGATTGCCTTTGCATTATATTTTATTTTCATATATTTTCTTCCTTTTCTCTTTCTGCCCCCTAATACATGAAGAGCCTACCTCTTTAAAACCCGGAGGTTACTCAATTTAGCGCAATTGGTCTCCCCATTAATTAAGTTTCCCATAAGGTTGTCCCTAGAAATTTTAGGTGTCAACAATTCATTTTTTGGCACGCCTAGTGGGACCTTTTTTGAATGTAACTAAATTTAGAGTGGGTGTATGAGCCATAGACCTATTACTCAATCCCAGACAACTAATAGCCTTGGCTTGTTAGTGCCACTGTTGGTAACAGTACAAGCAAGAGCCCATCTAGTGAACGTCCCGACCCCTCCACCGGTCCTGTTAACACTGGATAATAGAAATTTTGTAGCATGGTATGTCAGAAGCCCTCTCATAGCACAAGTAGCACTGCCCATGTGGGCTCCTATCCAACATTTTCTATAAAAGCTTTACCAAAATGTACTGGGGAAGACTTAAAAACACCATCAAACCATCTGTAGGATGTTGAAGATGTGTGCTTAGTGCATATTGTTGCAAATAAAAATGTAGCACTAAGGTTGATTGCAACCTCTTTCAATGGCAAGGCACTAGATTGGTACCGCACTCTTGAAGCTAATACTATCGGCACCTGGGATTAGCTTGGAGATCCTTTTTATGAGTGGTTTTAAGACAATAGAGACTGGTCTTTGCTATTCCAATAGTTGGTGACTATAAAGTGGGAACCTCAAGAGGCCATGACCGACTTCAATTACAGGTTTCACACAACTTCATAAATGATCCAAATCACTATTCTCCCGCCTGTCAATTTGGCATTCATGTTCTATCTAAAATCTCTCAATGCCAACTTTTCAGTGATGATTCAGTCCCTTGGTGGAACACCTTTCTAGATGTGTATAACATTGTTGTCAAGGAAAATAATAATTTGATTACGTCATAAAGTTACCACCTCAGCTCGCTATGCCTATATTCACAGAATTTTCAGCTCATGCCCAAGAGATAGCTTCTACCAGTGTGTCTGCTCATCCCCAATCTATGTACACATATCTGAGCATGTCGTAGAATGTTGCTTCTACATCTAACCCTTCAACAGCTGAGATGAGCAACATTAAGGAGTTGTTGTGAACCTTCTCAAATGAAATAACTAGTATCGAGTGGCAACAATCTACGCCTGCAAAGCTAGCTTTCCAAAATTACCAAGGAAAAAGACCTTTCTACTAGAAAAATTAGTTCAAGGAGGTACGCACATGAATCCATAGACTCAAACAAATAATCAGATAGTGTCGGTGCCTACTCCACTACAAAATGTTAACCAAAGTTCGAATAAAGAGCTAGTGGTAGGGTAAAATAATCTCATTGATGATACCAATCCTTGGTGCTTCCCCTGCAATGAAACACATATGCCCCAAAATTGTCCATGTGGAAATTTACAACAAAGAGTGGCAGAACACTGAATTCAAGGTGTCGTGCCAGATTAAGGAGGTTATGCATAAATGGAAAATGTGGTACTCACCGCTCAAATGCAAGGAATGTCCCTGGAGCAAGAAATGGATATAGCTCCCGATCATGCGCTCTTCTCATGGATGGAAGAAGAAGAGACAATGTTTGCAAATGATGTTTTCACATAAAAGGCCCTACAAGTGCAATTAGATTATAACACTTGGTCGAAGAGGAGATTCATAGGAAAAATTGGTCACTCAATAGACCAAAAGTGTTCCCGACCAAGCTCCTAGTTCCTTCGCAGTTGTACAACAATCTCATCCATGCAAGGATATTATTATAAAAACTTCTAAGGAGCATAATTATTTGAATCCACCACCATTCAATGTGGTAGAACAATTGAAGAAATCCTCTGCTAATGTATCCCTTTGGGATATCTTAGCTATTCTGGAACAAAAGTCATTACTATAGAAGGCCCTACTGAAAGATGCAAGTATAGAGCCAACAAAGCAACCATCAAAGGAAATGGCTCTTAATTCATCATCTTGGGCCAAAATCCTCACAAACAATGGAGAGGAAGCCTCTACCGAAAGTATAGGTAAGCAGAAAGCAAAACCCTTTTTCTTAACTCTCATTGTGGGTAAAATAATTGTTGCATAATTCTATGATTGACTCGTGTGCTAGCACCATAGTCATGCCCAAGCAAATAGTTGAATCCTTAGGACTTAGCTATGAACCTTTAAATAGAGGGGTTATGTAGCTAGATGGGAATAAGGTTGAAACTATAGGTGTCATCAAGTTCTAACCTCCCCTTGACTCCATTCTCCTGCCCTAGTATCACAGTCCCACAAGATACCATGATCATTGAAATCCCTCCCATGTTCGGTCTTTTCTTATCCCAGGAGTTCACTACCTAGATAGTTAGGTATATTTCTTTAGATTGGTCACACTTAATTCTTAGGACCAAGCATGGATCTAAGATGAAGATAGTATCCAAACCTTTACATTTGGAACATGTAGCAGATGAATCCATGATAAATTTTGAGGCTACTCATACCTTATCACCAAATACGAGATGTATTGTATTGAGTTACTTGAGGATGAGAATGTGATCGGAGACCAGATTGATGAAGAAGAGGTCCTCTGGAGTGAATTTATAGAAACTGATCCTTTTGACAATTATCATGCCACTAGATTGGGAACTTATGTGATCTATGATGAGGATCAAGTTTTCCCAAAGGTGATTAAGGAACCAGAGGGTCCAGTCAAGCCTCAGAGTTGTAGATGTTGCACTTTGATGGAGCAAGATGTAAAGTTGGTAGATGAGCCAAGATATGTTTGACATCCCCATCCAATAAAAATACACTTAGATCTTTTGACTTTCAATTTTCCTATTCAAACGATGAAGCTGAATATGAAGGCCTCGTGCAAAGTCTAAGTCTTATGGAGTCGATGGGTGTTAAATAGATAATGGTGTTTAGAGACACTAAGCTAATAGGAAATCAAGTCCAAGGTATCTCCGTAGCAAAGAATGTCTTTATGCGATCTTATAGACATAGGATCTGGGACCTTATTGAAATTTTTGAAGCCTTCAATATCCAAATGGTGCCCAGAGAGAATAATGTAGCTGCAGATCACATGGTGACAATAGGATCTTAATTTGACACTGTTTATGACTTAATCAAGATTACAAAGAATGTGTGAGTGACTGTATGATCCACAATCCTTGATAATGACCAATGTTGGCAGTGTTCAAAAGTGATGAACAAATCACCTGATTCATTCAACACTTAGGAGAGTTTTTCGATTAGCTCCAACCAAAAATTATAGAAGCTTATGAAGGGAAAATTATTTAGCTAAGGTCCAACAAGCTACTGAAAGGACTTGTCACTCTCAAAAATTTATTTAATTTTGATGATTGAAGAAATGACAAGAGGAAGTTTATAGTGGACAAGGGTGATTATGCAAATCTTCGGGTTGGAGATGGAAGGAAGCTTAAGGTCGAGAAATATATTCCACAACATGATAAAGATAGGTTCACACATTTTTGTGAAAAATATAAAGGAATACTAGCCTGGTCATATGATGAACTCAAGGGATATGCTCCTGAAGTCATCCAACATACCATAGAACTAATTGAAGGGGAAAAAACTATCTTCCAAAAGCAAAGGCCAGTAAACCCAAGGATTAAGGCACTAATAGCGCAGGAGCCGAGGAAGCTAATCCAATCTCAAATTTTCTTCTCAATCAAGCATAGTACATGGGTGTCCAACCTAGTTCTGGTTCGAAAGGAAAATGGGGACATCCACCTCTGTGTTGATTTCTGAGATTCGAATAGGGCATCCCTGAAGGACCACTACCCATTTCCTTTTATGGAAGCAATCTTGCAAATAGTGGTTGGCTCAGAAATGTTTTCTCTATTGGATGGCTTCTCCGGTTATAGCCAAATTTGGGTCAAAGAGGAGGAATGACACAAAATGGCATTCACTACTAAGTGGGGAACATTTTCCTATGCACAAATTCCCTTCGTCCTCTCAAATGCACAAGCCACCTGTCACCGATCGATGAATATTTCCATTAGAGAACCAATCAATAAGATCATCTTGATCTACTTGGATGATCTTACTATATTCTCTAACTCAAAAGATGATCATTTTGACCATCTTGAAATAGTTTTCAAAAAATTCCAGCAGTTTGCAATATCCTTGAACCTAGAAAAATGTGTTTTTAGAGTTCCTCAAGGATAATTATTGGGACATGTAGTGTCTGAAGATAGAGTTTGTATTGATCTGGATTGGGTGAAGGCTATCAAAGAACTTCCCCTACCAGTAAACAAAAAGGGAGTTTAATCCTTCCTAGGGAAGGTGAATTTTGTAAGCAAATTCATTTTGGATTTTGCAGGTCTAATTACACCTATCACCTTGATGCTCAAGAAGGATTAGTTATTTAAGTGGACAGAAGAGGAAAGAGAAGCCTTTGAGAAGGTCAAGGAGACTATTTCTTTAGCTCCTATGCTGGTGAACCTAGACTTATCAAAGGACTTTATAATTTTTGTGTTCAGTAGCGAGTCTAGCATCACTACTGTTTTAATTGAAAATGATGATGAAGGAAAGGGAGAACATCCGATAGCCTTTCACTTCCAGAATTTAAAAGACTATGAGATGAAGTATAACTTCATTGAGAGGCACGTGTTCACTATTGTCAAAGGGCTTAAAAATTTTTGACACCTCATATCTTGCAGTAAGGTGGTTGTATAAGTAGCATATTCTAGTGTGTGTGAGTACATTATGGAAGGAGAAATCACCAAAAAAAGGTCCAACTAGATAACCAAGATCCATGAGTATGACATCGAGGTCAGGCCCACAATGATCATGCAAGGAAGAGGATTATGTGAATATTTGGCACAAGATAATGAAGTGGCAACCGAGGAGGAACAACCTGAGCTAGTTCTACTAAATGAATATGAGTTTGAAGGCTATTGGTTGGTAGATAGAATAAGGTTTTTGTAGACTTGGAAATATCTGATGGGCCTCCCTTCTCAGAAGAAAATGTTTTATAGATTACAAAACAACATGTATGTTCTCATTGACAGGGTTCTCTTCAAAAGAAATTTCAATTGTGTTCTTCTACGGTGCGTAACTCAAGAGCAGTCACAAAAAATTATGGACATATTCCATAGTAGTCCCATGGGTGGACATTTCTCTACTAAGACCACTGCCATTAAGATTATGTGTGCAAGATATTTCTATCCTACATTATTCAATGATTCACACTATCTAGTCAAATCCTGCAAAGAATGCCAATTCTTCACAGGAAGGAGGAAGAACTCAGCTATGCCTCTAAATTTGATATTGGTTGAAGAACCCTTTGCACAATGGGGGATTGATTTCTTTGAAATGATTAATACCACCTCTAGTGTTAGGCATAAATGGATCCTTACGGCCACAAATTATTTCACCAGATGGGTGGGCTGAGGCCATGCCTTTGATGAATGAAACTAAGGAAAAGATCGTAAACTTCTTGGAAGAGTTGGTAACAAAGTTTGGCCCACCCAAGACCATCATCTCTTACAATGCAAAAGCTTTCCTAGGTTTCGAAGGTATGCCAATTTGCACTAGGCATGGAATTTTCCTAAAGATATCTTGAAATTATTACCCGTAGGGAAATGGTTTGGTGAGTCGACTAATAAGAATTTAGTTTGACTTATCAAAAGAATAGGGTTAGAAAACATGAGAGAGAGGCATAGGAACCTCAAAGTAGCACTCTTGGAAGACCACATAACTCCCAAACAAGTATTAAATACTTCATCATACGATCTAGTACATGGGAAGGAAGCACTATTACCTGTGTCCATGGAAATTTCCACACTACAATTTCTTAAATCTCTGGAAGTAGAGAAAAACAAAGCCATGGAGATCTGGTTATCTGAATTATTAAAGGTGTAGGAGAAAAGGGAAAATGCACTAACAACCACGTGAAACCAACAGAAGGGGGTTAAGAAATGGTTTGATAAGAAAAATTTCGACCAAGGACTTAAGTGTGAAAATTTGGTGCTGAAATACAATGGGAGGGTCCTTATTGCATCATTCAATGTAAAAAACACAATGTATTTAAATTGGAAAACATGGAAAAAGAAGCACTGGGAATTCATGTAAATGGAATTCACCTTAAACTTTTCAATTAGCTTTGTTAACCATTTAACAATTTAAATATGTAAATATGTAATTATTTTATGTGTTTTTTTTGGCATAGTCTTTATCTAGCAAAGAACTTTAAAACATGAAAGCGACCAAAAGAAAAAGTGATAGGAACTAGAAAAAAGAGTGATATATTCAATATATGGAAATATTTACTTTGGGATATTACAATACAAAATGGCTCTTAGGCCAAGCTTTTCTAGAATATATATATTGAGAAGCATTTGGAGATATATATATATATATAGAGAGAGAGAAAAGAGAAGAGAGAAATTTTCATTCATGTGGAATCTAAATAGTAGGAGTAGCAGGATCATTAGGAACAACAGGAGGTTTGACAAAAGCGGCAGGTGGAGGAGGATACACCAAGTCTCTGAAATCAGTAAACCACTCCACATCGTATAAAGCTCTACATTGAAGCACCTTAGCAAGAAGTGGTGGCTGCAAGACACCCTTTGACGGTGTTCCCCAATGGTCATGGTGTGAAATCCACTCTGGAACTTGGAACCCAAGGCACCACCACATCCTCTTCAATGAGACAACGGAGATCACTTGCAGTCATGAGCCTACACAGAAATCTAGGTGTTCGTGATTTGAATCCTACTTTGTAATGATTGCACCTATATTCAAGGAATTAATGCAATATAATAGGTAATTAATGAAGGTGGAGAACTATCTATGTACTTGGAACAACCTCAAGCATGCAATTTCTTTGGTAACACTCCATTTTGTGTCATACTATAAATTTACAAAGGACATTGAAAGAACAAAATAATACTGGCGTGCAAGGAGAGGTAAATTTTGAGAAAATGAGAATTTTACAACCAAGGTGTGCCATATAAAAATGGCCCCTTGTCATTTTCATGACCTTTTAGGTCTTGTTTCATGGTATTTGATATATATATTTTTATTTTATATTGCAACATGGCTTGAACATGCATATTTAGGTACTAAAATTCAAATAATGATGTGAAGGTGTTGTGAAGTGTTGTAAGACATTTCTACATTCTTCTAGACTCTATTCATTACAATTCACCTAAAAATAACCTTTTTACACATCATCAAGTCCTATTTTGAAGTGTTGTAAAGTTTTGTAACAAGATTTCACACTTTCCTAGGCACAACTTCACTATTTATCCCTTTCTTGTCTTATTTGACCCCTTTATGCCCTTATAAGGCTTAATTAAGTGCATTTTTGAATATTATCCCAACAAACAACATTAAATGCAACTTATTTCCTAGCACTTGTTTTTAGGTCCTAGGTGTGACCCATTCGCCATGGGTAGCGAATGAGTCCCCCTTAGCCCCAAATTCAAAATATTTTAAATTTATTTTTGGGTTTTTATTCAAAAACACTTGGTGTCGGCCTGTGATGAGGTATGAATAGGTTACTACAACACAAGATTGTATAAATAAGTAGTTTTCATCTCATTTTAACCCGCATTCATCAAATTTACTCATTCACCTATTCAATCAAGCATTCAAGCATATTACAACATCTATTCAAGCGCTTTGAAGCATCCATTAACATTACTTCAGAATTGCATTATCAAGGGTTTGGTAAGTTGATAGCATTCACATGTTATTAGTTTTTCAATCTCTTGTATTTCATTATTTTATTAAGGGTTTGATTACCAAAAGTGGGGTTTGACCAAGGAAAACCCCTATTTGCTAACCCTCAACCATTTTCCCCTCTTGCATGTATGTTTGAAGACTTAGGTATGCGGATTTGAGAGGATTTTTGGTGTTGAAAAGTGGAGGACAAATTCAACTAGGTGTTTCAAGTCAACTTATTCTTATTTCAAGCTTGAAGAAGGTTTTTTGTCTATTTCCTACAGAATTGACTTCAACAACCCGACTAGAAGATATTTCTAGATCTGGTGTTGCAGAGTTGTCTCCTGATTTTATAGAAATTTGGGAGAGGACTAATTTTCCACTAGTGCCAAATGAGTCCCACCTTAGGACTAAAAATCTGAGTTTTGTCAGATTCTAGATCCTGACTGCTAGAAATCAGTTTTCGACATTGTTTTACTAGGAGGACTAATTCACCAACTTGGGAAAATGAGTTCCACTGTGAAAAATTAGTGATTTCAACCAGCTTCCACAATAATCTAGATTCTTCATCAAGTCTCCAGGTGCACTCGGTTTCATCCCTTTTCTTCCTGTTCTGCATAATTTCTTCATTTGGTTCATTGTTTGCATATCATAGTGTGTTTTCAAACATAGCTTAAATCTCACTTTTGCATTCATTTTAATTCATTTAAATTAGTTAATTGCATTTAGTTTACTTCATTTAGCTTAGACAACATTGCAAATAACATTATTTAAGTAAAAACTTATGCATTTTGGCCCATCTTTCCCCTTTTAGGTGAAAACCCTAAAAGGAGCAACAAAGGATTTAGGTGCCAAAATATTTCATTTCACAAGGGTTTTGGAAGTTACATTCTAAAATATTATCATCATTGACTAGAACTGGGTATGTTTTTGATTGATTAAGTAGGCAGAAAAGGGCTCCGACTTGAACAAAAGTTACAACAAAAATAGAACAACTAGTGGTGAGAAACAACATAAATAGGAAGCTCACCAAACTTCCCAATCCCCCAGCCAAAAACCTTACCAAATCCCTTTTCTATCAAACATATCAGTTCTATCCTATGGATCAGAAAACAAAAAACTATCAATAGTAGCATCCTTCCTAAATCGACTATAGTGCTTAAAGATAACCATCATAGAGTTCCTACTAAGAATATACATAGCATTATAAAGATTAAATTTCTGGTACCCACAACCATAACTAGTAGCAACAATCCAATTAAACATAAGAGGAGAGAGCATCAAAAAACAAAAGAAACTAGCACATAGAGCCACTAGGCTAAGCATCCTCAATCAGCTTCTAGGCTTTGACCAGGTCTTCAACAATACCATTCACCGTGGCCTTCTGCTCCATCTTACCAGCAAGGTCCTCACCATCACCCATTGCATTCTTCTTTTGTTATTTATTGATTTTCCCCATCCCTAAGATAGTGCCCATAACAACTTTCTTCATCACAACATCCACCACCATATAGACATTCTTGACAGCTTCTTCCAGGTTCTGAATTTTATGGACATTTCCTTTTGTTTTTACACCTCTCTCCAACACTTTCAATCTATCCTCAATTGTGCCATTAATCAGATTTTCTAGGGATTGAACTTTACTTTCCTCCACTTTCTCAAGGATTTTCTTCTCTAGAATTTGCATCCTCTCTAGACTTTCAAATCTCCCATTCACATCCTTGACATCTTTAATTTCCTCTTTGTTAGTATCCTCAACTCCATCTTGATTTGCTTCCTCCTCATCAGAAATCATCTCCTGCTGTGAATCCTCCCTATCCTCATCACCCTTACCTACCTCACTGTCATCCCTCAAATCCTCTTCTTCAGTCAACTCACCACCTAGACTATCCAAAAAAATTTCAGTTAAGGAATCAGTTTCGTCATCTTCTTGTTTCTCAACACGTTTCAGAGGACATTGGGATTTTTCCTCTAGGCTTTAAGCATTTTTCTTCTTCTCCTTACCTTTAGACACCACCATAGCCAATCTTTTAGACCTTCTACCACCTTGGTGAAAAACTTCCATCTCATTATCATCAGGGATAGTTATGGTGTCCACCTTTTCACCCAAATCACTCAAAATCAACCTTCTTCTTTTTTTAGTGCCCAATTCCATTGAAACGCCTTTTCATTTTTTAGGAGTGACCACAAGTAAATCCTTCCACATGGCCATATCAGGGCTTTGGTATTTTTTACTAGAATTCTTAGGGCTTTGGGATTTCTTACCAAACATTTTAGGCATCGGGGAGGGAAGGTTTTTGAGAAGCTCAATCTTTACCGAGCTTTGGGGCTTTGGTTTTTCAAGCATTTTCAAAACCATGTTTCTCTGTGGGGTTCTAGATATCACAAATTTACATATAGCTCTTATGAGGACCTAATATAAAGGTGGGTTTGCACCATGAGTAAGGCTCTGGATTAGGGAGGAAAACAAAAGGAACAACACATTAATTTTCTCATGGTGTCTAATATGGTTAAGAATGGGAAAGTGATAGCCATGGACTGACTGGTAGTAGCCCTCAATGGTAAAATATTTCATCATGATAAAGAAAACATTATGATACAGAGGAGGAAGCTTAACCCTAGAATAACCATTTTGAAACCTTTCGGGTTTTTCTTTCCCTTCAATTTTTTTTTCAATGTAATCTTGATACTTACCATTGCTGACTTTTGCTACCTTCATGCCTTCATACACCAAGCTCGTCACATCTACAATCAGCTTAGCATCCACTTTAAACTGAAGCCCTCCCAGAGTAACCTCTCCATCTCTCCACGAATTTTCAAACTTGTAGCTAACCTTCTCATTATAACCCTCCATGGAAGTAAAATAATGGGTGAAACCCGCATGTTCAAAAAGACTCTAGAGCTCCTCATTGTTACCGAGCGAGTCAAATTTGTGCGGTGATGGAACCTTCAAAAAAAAAATTCTTGTTCCATGTTCAAACCCTCATTGTATTTGGACATAGGGTTGCTATCTAAAAAAGCTTATATTATTCTATTGGGTCATTGAATCCTTGTTCCCTGTTGCTAGTTACTTTAATGTGTCCATTAGTCATTCATTATCACCAGGTAACTAGCCCTTTCTAGCTTAGGTTCAGACCTTTCTACTTTATTTAAAATTGGGTAAGGATATTTGAGCCCTTATGCTCTTCATATTTTATAACTTAGAGGTTTTTGAGTTAATCTTTGTTCTAGGAAGTCCTCTTCATAAGAACAACTCATGAGCACATGCCTAAAAATTTCACTTAAGTCCCGGTGTCCCTTGTAACTATAATCGCTCATCGCTGATTTATTCTTAGATTAACACCTTGAAATAGTGATGAGCGATGAGTGGTACTTTCTTTTGATATTTCCCATTACTAATGGCATTTGATCCTCCAAAATTGTAATAGCACTGAGCAATGTTCTTAGCCTTATGCTCATATCGCCCATCACAGATGACCATTAAAAAAGAAAAATTGTAATAGAGATTAGCGATATGTTGTCACATCATATGATCGCGGATATGTTGTAAAAGGTAGTTCTCACATTAGCAATGTGTGATGATCTTTATAAATAATTTAAACCATTCATCGCTAATTGAATGCATAGTATATGAGGAGAATTAGCGATGAATGGAGGCCTTATCACCCATCTTGGATTTATCTCAGAACTTAAGTTCTAAAATAAAGATGAGTGATGGGTTCCTTGTAAAAGAGTTTCTCTTTCACTAAAATGATATGATCATATGGGCGATGTCTTTTTGATGTTTTTTCTATGCAAGTTGTACGTGTCCAAATCTGGTATTGACACCACATCTCCCATCACGGATAGAGTCTTAAGAGCAAGGTTTGAATAAGCGATGCACGACAGAAGAATAAATGTGACTAAAGAACATTGCTAAGATATTTGTATCACTGATAAAGTAGGGTAGAGACAAACTAAATCAGCGACAAGCGATGGTCACTGCATGGAACAGGCTAATGTGGCAAATTTTGAAGATTTGAAAAGAAGCAACAAGAGGATTGAGAACCATTGATAAAGTTTTAAAGCAAGATAATCCAATGGACTAAGAATCACCATACAAATGCTTTCTTCAGAGTTTAGGATCAGCGATGAAGTGATGAAGTGTATAAAGAAAGTTTCCCTCTAAGATAAACTTTTCTTGTGTACTTCGCCGATATTAATGAAAGGATGGATTAGGTTGGTGATACATGTTGATTGATAGATCGCAACACTGGAGCTGGCATTTTTGTTTCCCATGGATGAAGTTTTAATTACTTTAAAATTAGCGGCTAGGATTCAATCTTGAGTTGTAAGTTACCAACTTGCTCGCATAAGGATATTTCAAGTAATTAATCTTGCATGCTTCAAATTTCTTATTTAATGCAGATCACTTCAGTGATTTTCCATGTCATGATTCATTTGGAAATGAATGAGGGTCGACGGTTGATAAGGAAGTGTGTGTGGATTGAATTTTCCCAAGAAATGTGTAGACATTCTAAGGAAAGTAGGTCTATCATGATGATTCAAAAATTTGAGGGGTTGGGTTTGTGTGAGCCTAAGGGAGGCCTTCAGAATAAAGCTGGAATGCATGGAGCTCTTGATATGCCAAAAGGAATAGTAGGAAATGGGAAATTCAAGGAGTATAATACCAAGGAAAATTACCATCCAGAAGAGCAGATAGTTTTAGAAGAATTGGTCAAACACAGAGAGAAGAGGACGGTAAAATATAATAAGAGGGAATGGACGAAGATCGACCATTGTAAGGCCTATTCGAAGGAATGCAATTCTCCATATGAAATTTTTATTCCCTCTCCCTGGTACTATCGAGGAATCCTGATGAAGCAGTGGTGATAGTTTCTCCAGTCCCACCACAAGCAAAATGTGGACGAATATCCTCTAGGGTCGATGACTCGGAGTGATGATTGTGCCCTATTTTTGTTTTTGATGAAACCATTGCTTTTCTATTAGGATTGTCCTATTCAACACTCATGTGATTTCTTGTTTCGCGTACTGAGGTGGAATGTTTTTAGGCTGGTATATAGGAGAAGTACCAGAATAGCTAACCTTGGTGACGAAGCTGCTATTAGAGAATCTTCTTTGTTCAACAAGGATGAGGATTCAGCATGGTTACAACAAACTCTGCCTTTTGAGGAGCTGGCATGTCTTCATTCAAGGAATGTGGAAAGCAGTCTTTTACTCTTCCATTCTCTTGAAATGATTGCATGTAACAAACTAGGAATATCTCAAATTTTGGTACAAATGAAATGGAATGAAATGTAAATGTAATTAAGCCTGATGCTTGTTGCTCCCTTATTCTATAATAATGGATTTCATGGCTTATTATAGAGGTCAGATTTTGGAGTCTTAATAGAGTTCTAGGTAAAATCTAAGTTCAGAAAGGGCATTGAGAATAGAATTCTGAAGTAGACTAGTAGCTTGTCTTGAATAGGAAGTCATGTATGTAACAATCTTAAATGAGTTTTATAGAAATCATTAATATCGAAACAAAATATTAGTCGAGGAATTGATACTCTCCTATGTATGTTCATTCCAAAGTCATGAATGATAAATACTAATGGTATTGTCATTTGTCTTCAAATATTTCATTTGAATGTATTACTCTATTTTCAGCTTCAATTCAAAGAATTAATTAAAATGCTTGAATAGGATCATAAACTTTGTAAGGGATGGCTTAGGATTACTAAGAAGTAGATGTTTTCTTGCACAAAGAGTTTTCGTAATTGCAAAGCAATACATAAATAGTCTATTTCTCTCCTAAAACAAGTAATTTGTATATTATCGATCCTCTTGCATACTTGACTCCATTGCCCCAATTGATTAGACACTGGTCATTTGGTCAAAAAATCTTGCATAAGGTGAACAAATAGTGATCCTGGCTCTAGACTTCTGAGAAGATAATACTTAAATAGAAAATCTCTCAAAGGATAGTAAAAGTGGAATTGTTTTCAATTCCTAGAAGATGGATGATCCTTCATTTGAAAATCTACCAAATCTTCAATGAATTTGATTTCATTTCCTAGAAAATGAATTAATTTTTGTATAAATGTGTTACTAATTGATTATATTGCACAAAAACACAATTGGGATTACCCTCCTAGGTTTCATAGAGCCTAAAGTGAAGGAGTACAAAATTTAAAAATCCTATGCTCGTTGTGTTGGGCACTAACCTAATAGTTCTTCATCATAGGAGTTGGAAACTTCTTAGATAATTGTTCAGTTCTACTGGAAAAATCACCAACATGCAATTCAATCCACTTTCTAGGACCCCCCATATTCACAAAGCTATGGAAGCTTTAGGGAACGAGTAGAAAATCACTCTCTCTACCTTCAACATCCTCAACACTCACAATTGGGAGCTCCACACTCTCTATTCGAATAGGTATGTGTAGGATCATTATAGAAAAAACAAGCCCTTAAGTGGCAAAAAAATTAGAAAAATCAAAGTTAGGCAACTTGACATAAAAATTTGAATAAGTTACCTATATTATTTGAAAAATATGTAGGAATAGAATTTGTAGCAAATTGAATGTAGTTTCTAAAATACTAGGTTTTTTTTTTTTTTTTAAATCTATTTGGTGAAATTTTGAAATTTCAATGCAGTAGTACTTAAATTTCAGAGAAAAAATAATAAGTAGATGGTTGTATGACCACCCTAACCACAATAAAATGATAATATTTTAGACATAAGTAGAGGACTCATGTCAGATTCGATGCATATTTTTTTGTCATTTTTTTCCAAGTAAATAATTAATTATGAATTTTTTATTATAACTTTCAAAAAATATAAAAATCGTATGTCTGACCACCTTAACTTGGTCAAAACTTCATGAAATTAATTTTTCTTTTTTTAATCCTATAGTATGTGAAGCGTAGAATGTGATGCATGTTTTGGATTCCAAAACTGTGATACCATTTGAAAGCTCTAGATGTTTTTCAATCAGCCTATCAATAAGGACTTTAGTCATAATTCAAATAGAAAATGAATAATAATTATTAATTAAATTCAAAGTAAAGCATAATTTATATTGGTGGAAATTTGAGAATCTCCTTTAAAAACCCTTTTCATTTCATCAATTTTGAATTAAAAAAAGTAGTAAGCCACATACCCTACAAATACCCATCATATTGCAACTTTTTGGCCCATCATGATCCTGCACATACCCGAATGGAAACTCTTTGATTATAAATTTGGGAAATTTATGGCTTAGGGTTTTTTCTATTTTTCATAAATGATTCACAATTGCCACTTTTTCGCCAGCAATCATTATTATTTATGGCAACTCCTCCTCCCTTTCGAGCAACAATATCCTTTGTTTTATTCTGCCTTCTTTTATTATTATCAATACCTCTCCATTTGTCACATCAGAGATCTATCCCCTAATTACACCACATGCCATTTAATTCCCGATTTAAATTTTTTCTCCTGGTACTCATCCTTGTCGTCTGGGTCACCATTCCCATGCTTGTAGATCCTCTTCTCAAGGTTTGATATTCTATTTGAATTAATGACATCCCCACCTAGCATGCCAACTTGCATCTATGGGGACCACCTCCTAATTATCCTCGGCATCCCATTACTCATTTTCATAATAAAGAAATCCCTCCTCATTAAACTTTATCTAAATATTTTTCTCCAAGTCTATCTTTAGAAAGGATTTCCTTTAATTGATTAGGCAAGTCCTTGAAGTCCCAAATTATTAAATTTTCTTCATTAACCCCAAGATTGGCTATCACATCCGCCACTCTATTTCCTTCCCTTAAAGTATGGCAGATTTTAATATTATGAATTTCTTACAAAATTCTCTTACAGTCTTCCAACATATCTTTAATTTCCCATGGCATATTAGCCTTACTATTGACGTGGTCTATTATCATTTTTGAGTCACCTTCCATAATGATCTTATTATGTCCCCTTTCCCTAAGAAGTCTGACTCCAATCCAGACAACTGAAGCCTCAACAAAGTTATTTTTAGTTGTTCCTAAATGTTTGTTGAACCCAATCAAATAGGCTCCTTTATCATCTCTTATCACTCCACCAACAGCAACCCTTCCTTGATTTCCTTTCGAGCATCCATCAAAATTACATTTCACCCATCCTGGATCCCAAGGAATCCAAATTAGGCTTCTTCTCATAATTTGTTTAAACCAGTTAAGATTATTTAGGTCATGAGGAAGCTCCCATTGTTGTTTCATGCTTAATTACTGCTAAGTTGGTTGCTTCTTAGCCTACTTATACTTACAACTTTCCATATTTTCCTGAATTCTCCATTTCACAATTAAGCATAGCTCCTTACTAGTTCTAGTTATCTCCCTAAACACTCTGTTATTCCTCTCCTTTCACAATCCCCAAACCAAAAATGGTGGAATTTGTCCCCACAGATCACAAATTATATTTTGGGAATAAGGTAAAAAGTTCCATCCTTCAACAAATAGTTGGATACTAGTAGGAAACACCCACTCTACTTTTAGAGTATTAAGAAAAATGCCCCAAACTTCATAGGCATAAGAATATTGAAAAACAAATGCATGATTGTTTCCTCTTCTTCATTACAAAGACTACATCTATTAACAAGATACTAACCTCTTTTTTAAAGATTATCAATCGTGAGGATCTTAACATGTATAATTGTCCACCAGAAGCAATTAATTTTTGGAATGAGGTTCTTCGTCTAGACCTTAATCCAGTCAAAATAACCCATGATCATGGTCGGCTGCATCATAGAATCATAAGCAGATTTGACCGAAAAACTACCTCTAGCAGTTTTTGTCCAGATCCATTCATCCTTTCTATTTTTTGAAAATAGATCAGGATTTCCAATTTGTTTCATAAGTTTCTCAATTAAAGCATCCTAATACTATTGTCTATTTCATCTAAGAACAACATTATTAAGATAGTCTTTGAATTTTTTCCACTTTGGTCATCCTCCATCCCACTCAATGTAATTGGAATTCTTTTTCCCAATTTCTCTTTTCAATATTCCTCTAATTAGTTGGAGATTTTCTAAGGCCGAAAAAGGGGCCAAAGCAGACTAGGGATCATCCCAAAAATTAGTGTTAAGACCATCACCAATCCTAAATTCCACACCTCTAGTTAGCACTCCTCTAATTTTAAGGAGATTATTCCAAAACACCGATCCATGTAGAAGCTCCTTCTTAGAAAACAACTAGCATCTTTATTATTAAGATACTTGGCTCTAAGACCAGTTGCCCAATATTTTTCATTTTCTAACAAAAACCAACCCATTTTAGCCACTAAAGCATTATTAAACACTTTTAGTCTTCTGATGTGTAACCCTCCTTTTTTTGAGACACACACCTTCTCCCACTTAGTAAGAGCCATTATTTTCTTTTCCTTTCCTCCACTCCTGACCATAAAAATATTCTTTGAATTGATTCAATTTTATCAACAATATTAGCAGGAATATTATACATTGAGAGATAAGATACATGATTATTCTGTAGGGAAGCCTTTAAAAGTTGAATTTTTCCTACTAAGCTCAACAATTTTCCTTTCCAACCAACTAATTTTTTTTGAACTTTTTCCACAATATAGTTCCAATAGTTACTATTCGGCTTTCAAGAGAAGAAAGGAAGACCAAGATAAGTAGTAGTAAGATCTACTTCCTAACATTCCAGAATCCTTACCACTTTATCTTTCACAAGCTGGCTAGTGTTGAAAAGAATATATTTTTCTTTTTTGGTAATTTATGCACTGTCCATACATTTCAACATAATTATCTAGAATAGTTTTCCATTGTTTAGCTTCAATAATCAATGCCTCCCCCATAAGAATAGTATCATTAAAAAATTGTTGATGTGAAGTTGGGGGCATGAAGAAGCAGCATAGAAACCCTTCAAAGACTTATTATTAAGTTCTTTTTTTGTACATTGCAGCCAAGAGCTTCAGCTACAATAAAAAAAAAGGTAGGGGGATATGGTATCCCCCTACCTCAGCCCTCTTCCAGGTGAGAAAAAATCATGGAAAATACCATTAATAAGAACTAAGTACTTAGGAGTGGTAACATAGGCCTTTATCAAATTGAGAAATTTACCTTTGAAATCAAATTTCTCAAAGACAACAAATAAAAAATTCCAAGTCACTCTATCGTAAGCTTTAGAAATGTCCAATTTCAGCACCATACTTGGATTTTTGTTGTAGTCCATAGAGTGCACATCCAATATTTTCCTACCCTGAACAAAGCCTTTTTGATTAATAGCTACATCAAAGATTTTCCTACCCTGAACAAAGCCTTTTTGATTAGTAGAGATCGTAAAACCAACTTCAACCTATTGACAATAATTTTGGAGCAAATATTGTAAGTAGTATTACATAGAATTATCGGTCTATAATCATTCATGGAATTAGCTTTATTGGATTTTGGAATAAGGGCCAAAAAGGTGGTATTCATTTGATTCAAGATCTTTCCCAACCTAAAAAAATCTTTGACATTAGTTAAGAGATCTTTACACACAATCTCCCAATAGACTTGAAAGAAGCTAGGGGGAAAACCATCAAGTCTGGGAGCCTTGAAGGCTCCAAATGAGAACACAACCATCTTCACCTCTTCCATAGTTATACTCTTAGTTAAGATTTTCAGGTCATCATCAATAATAACATTAGGTCTAACCTGCAAGAATTCCTCCAAATCCATGTTATTAATTCTTGAAGGCTCTTGGTAATTTGAAAAAAAGGAAACAACCTCATTAGCAATTTCATCCTCCCTTTCAAGTTGAGAACCATTTGAGGCAACAATAGATCTGATTTGGTTCCTTCCTCTATGCTTCATAGTTGATTGGTGGAAGAACTTAGTATTCCTATCACCTTCCTTTAGCCACTTAATCCTACTTTTTTTTCTAATAGATTTCCTCCTTACTTATCTTATGCCATTGGGCTCTAAGCTCTCTTTCTATTATGTATATCTACTCATCACAATTTCCTACCTCCATTTGATCCTAAACTTCCTTAAGTTTCAAATTTAGTTCTCTTTTAGTGTTAAAGATATTGTCGAAGGTGTATTTATTCTATCCCTTAACCCTTTCCTTTATTCTTTTTAACTTTTGCATTAATCTAGACATCGGGGTGCCATCATAAGGCATATTCCAGCATTCCTCAACAAGAGCTTTAAAGTTCGAATGAAGGGACCACATAACTTCATATTTGAATGGGTAAGGATTTTCATCACCCTATCCTCCCATTCTAGAAAAAGGCCACTATGGTCAGAACTTGTTCTAGGAAAGGAAGTCAGGGAAACATTCTATAAGATGTTCTAGTTGGAGGAAATCAAGAATCTGTCTAATTTCACTTGGATAAGATGATTACCTTTCCTTCTATTGGTCCAAGTGAAATGGGACCCCATAAGAGGGATATCCATAAGTCCCACCAAATTTATGAAACTTGAAAGATCCACCATACTTTCTGAGAAGTCATTCAGGCCTTCTTTTTTCTTAGAGGGATACAACAAAGAGTTAAAAACACCACCATGCATCCATAGATATTCTTTGTTGTTAGAAATAAATCCATTCAACAAGTTCCATAGATCTAGCCTATCCAATCTAGAATTTGAACCATATATATTCCCCAAATTCCATTTAGTATAAGTGTCTCCATCCTCCATACTAATCAAAAGGTTGTTCTTATTTTTGAATTCCAGCTTCCCACTTAACCGTGAAGAATTCAAGCAGGTCGAAATCCCACTAGAAGCCTTTTCTGCATCACTAGCATCAAAACTAGCACTCAGCCAAAGCCACTTCAATGTTTTCTCAAAACTTTCCTTTTTCATTTTGGTTTCCTGAATCAGAAGGATATCAGGTTTAACCTCAGCAAGGCACATCTTCAACACATGCTATTTATATGGACCATTAAGACCCCTCACATTCCAAGAAAGAATCTTCATGAAAGTGAAGAACTAAAGGATAGGATCAGGCTGATACTGCCCAAAAGGGGGGTCAACACTCCCTACTTTCTTTTCGATTTGTTACCTGCCAGTGAGTCCGGGATTCTTTGCTTCCCTACTACCACATCATTTGTTGTTTCTTTCACTCTTGTTTCTTTTAGTTGTCGTCTCCTAACTTTACTGTTTCTTCCCATCTCTGGATTTTTTTTCTTCTTCATGATTTAGTGTTTATCCATCCTTTATCATCATTATTTTGAGACATTTTCTCCTCTCTCAAAATTGATTCATGGTGTTCCTGGGTTGGGGTTAGAATTTGTTCCTTTTGACTAATTATTTCCCCTTCCTCCTAGACTTCATTTTGTTGTTCTTCCTGGAATATTGGATGTGAAGCCGTTTCCTTATCCTCCTTTTCTTTATTTATTTTCTCCAAAGATGGAGGGGTAGAAGGTTCAATGGTAGCCTCTGAAAACTTCCTTTCCAAATTACCTTTGGGACTATTTTCTTGATCTAGGTTAAAGGCATTTTTAGTGATCATCAATTTTTATTAGAGGTTGCAATTTCAGATTCCTCTGAGCTGTTCTCCAAAGTCTTGTTTTCCAACAACTCACTCTCACGTGCCTCGATTTGGGGAATCTTAGGATTAAGAGGAGCAATTTTACAACAATCCTGTAAGTGCCCAAATTTATTGCACCCCTAGCAAAAAATAGTATCTCTCTCATATTCCAGGCATTGAACCCACTTACCAAACTTAGATTTTAGAGTAATAGAAGTGGGTAAAACTGTGTTAACTTCAATGTTAACAAAAATTATAGCATAGATTAGTCATGCTTTTTAGAGAGTAACATTGTCAATGGTGACCAAGGAATCTACTATTCCTTTAAAAACCTTCTAGTGCCAGAACTCTAGTGGTAACTCAGGGAGTCTAACCCAGGTTGGGGTGACCTTCCCCAAATCAGCTGAGGCATCAAACCCTGGTTTCCACTTACATAAAGACAAAATATTTTTAAAACCATTATCAAAAGCCCATGGTCCCCCTCTAAAGACCTTTAGCATATCCTCATAGAGAACAAAGGTAAACAAAAATAAACTCTTGGGCATAACACTTATGGAAATGCTTCCCTTGAGTTTCAAAGTGTCAAAGCCCATTTTTCGTACCTGGTCAATGTTGGGGCATCCGACAAAGAATTTCCCAACAAAAGATAGCTTCAACCCCTCCATGGCATCATTCAAAATGTCATCTGGGATATCCACTTCATCCCCTTCCACCGTACAAAAAGTAGCCATGGAATTTTGAGGTTTCTTAGTCAAAGTTTGACCTCCAACAAGTTTTTCCACAAAGGAGGCCTTCTGGGCTTTTGGGCCAAAACAAGACTTTCCCTCAGGCTAGAAAACTAGGTTTTTCGATCCCCCAGGCACCAGAATATGCTCAAAGCAGAAGGGTGTCCTTCCACATGGAGAAGTAGCAATATTTTGGAAAATAACATGCTGATTTGGTGTGGGAGCCTCCCTGGGGCCCCCTCTAGGCTAATTCATTGAGTTTTAGAGATGAAGTAATTCAAAATAGAAGAGCGTGCACACATTTGATGGAGAATCTTACTAGAACTAGGTATGTTTTGGATAACTAATATTCTCTTAGTTATTTTCAAGTATGAAAAATCTCGAAAGATGGTATTTCCCTTTAGAAATTGAAATGCTGATTATTCTTTAATTTTGAATTTAGCTTAAAGATGAATTGAAAGTTTTATAAATTGTAAATTTTGGTTAAATTTAACCCTACGTCACACACAAGCCACATATTTTCAAAAATACAGAACACACTAGAGAAAATGAGTACTTCTAACATAAGGGAAGAAGATGAATTTAAATACTACAATTCGCAAGTTGTACCAATCAATGTGGTAGTTAGGGTATGTGGACGATCATCATGGAAAAACCAGGCCCTTAAGTGGCAAAAAAATCAAAAAAATCAGAGTTAAGAAACTTGATGTAAAAATTTGAATAAGTTATCTATATTATTTCAAAAATATGTAAGAATAAAATCTATAGAAAATTGAATGTAGTTTTAGGGAAAAAAAAAAGAAGTGTCTATTCCACCCTAACCATAATAAAATGATAATATTTTTTTATAAGATTTTAGATATAAGTAGAGGACTCATGTCCCAATGTGATGCATATTTTTTTGTAATTTTTTTCCAAGTAAATAATTAATTATGAAATTTTAATTACAACTTTTAAAAAATATAAAAATCATATGTTTGACCACCTTAACTTGGTCAAATTCATGAAATTCAAATTTTCTTTTTTAAATCCTATAGTATGCGAAGCATAGAATGTGACGATATTTTGGATTCAAAAAATGTGATATTTGAAAGCTATAGATGTTTTTCAATCATCAATCAGGACTTTCGTAATTTGAATAGAAAATGAATAATAATTACTTATTAAATTCAAAGTAAAGCATAATTTATATTGGTGGAAATCTGAGAATCTCTTTCAAAAACCCTTTTCATTTCATAAATTTTGGGTAGAAAAAAAGTTGTCAGCCACAATACCCATCATATTGCCACTTTTTGGCCCATCATGATCATGCACATACCCGTTACAAAAACTCATATGGGATGGTCTTCTGATATTGAAATTCACACACAGGAACTGCAAGAAGATGCCTCTCAAGGGTATGTGTAGGATCATGATGGGCCAAAAAGTAGTGATATGATGGGTATGTGGCTGACAACTTTTTTTTACCCAAAATTGATGAAACAAAAATGGTTTTTAAAGGAGATTCTCATCTTTCCACCAATATAAATTATTCTTTACTTTGAATTTAATAAATAATTATTATTCATTTTCTATTTGAATTACGACTAAAATCCTGATTGATAGGCTGATTGAAAAACATCTATAGCTTTCAAATGGTATCACATTTTTTGAATCTAAAAAATGTGTCACATTTTGTGCTTCACATACTATAGGATTAAAAAAAAAAATCATGAATTTTACCAAGTTAAGGTGGTTAGACATACGATTTTTTATATATTTTAAAAGTTGTAATAAAAAAATCATAATTAATTATTTACTTGGAAAAATTTACAAAAAAATATGCATCACATTGGGACATGAGTCCTCTACTTATATCTAAAATCTTATTAAAAATAATTATCATTTTATTGTTTTGGTGGTCAGACATACACCTACTTCTTATTTTTTCCTTGAAATTTAAGTACTACTGCATTGAAATTTTAAATTTTCACCAAATAGATTTTTTTTTTTTTAATAAACCTAGTAGTTTAGAAAATACATTTAATTTTCTATAGATTCTATTCTTACATATTTTTGAAATAATATAGATAACTTATTCAAGTTTTTACGTCAAGTTGTCTAACTCTAATTTTTATGAATTTTTTGCCACTTAAGGGCCTATTTTTTCCATGATGATGTTGTACATACCCTCAATGTACCAAAAAATGTTGTGGCAAATGGGTTACATTTTGCAAGAGGGTTTCTACTAGCAATGGGGGCCCTTGAATTGGTTATGCAATGTATGAATTACTACAACCCAACCAAAAGAGTCATTGAGAAAGAAGGGATAATTTATGTAGACCTCTCACAGAAAGGAATTAAATACACATTTGGGATCCCTATCTACACACAAATGTATAATGTTGATATGAAAGCAGAGGGGAAAATGTATATGAATGTTGAAGCCTGCAACAGAGAAACTATGAGTACCCAATCGTTCCAAGAGCCTATTACACCACAAAACAAAGTAATTTAGAGGTCTATGTTCAACCAGGAAATTCAAGATATTATAACTCTGTTGAGAAGGATAGTTGGTATAAGAGATTCTACTAAATTTGAACCTTGGATGTTTGTAATAATATCTAGCTTGATGGAAAATCCCATGCAAATGCATTGGGGAAAGTTTATAAGTGACAGATTATATGAACAAATAATGAAATTTCCCAAACTAGATGCTTTTATATGTCTTCATATGTGATTTACTCCTATTCCATGAGAGCCAACAAGCAAGGGTTGAAACAGATTGGTACTTTGGGCATGAAGGTAGGAAATAGTTTGATATACACTCATCTACTCTAGATCACCATCCATGGATACAAAGAGAATTATAGGAGAGTCAATGATTGTTCTCATGAATCTGGTTAGAATGATGGAAGGTGATAAAGCTAAAAGATTGTACCTGGAGGAAAAAAGTGTTATTCAACCAATGTGAGGTTGGTACATTCAGTTCCCCACTTACTCCTACATAAGGATGGAAGCGTGGTTTGATAAACATTTGTTTATGTTATCTAGGTACCCAAAAGTCAAAATTGTTTTATTAGAATTGGTGAGACAGTTGAAACCATATTAGGCTCTTTATAGTCATGCTTGCAAGAAGGACTCTTTCAAATTCCCCATTGTGATAGGAAATTATAAGTGTAACGCAATCAAAGTGGCTGACTTGTGTGAAGAAGAATTGAGAACATATAATTTTGAGTATTTCCCACTTCAGAGAATATATTATTACATTGAGGGAAATATTTCCAAGATTATAGCTACTTAATGTGTTCATGTCCAACACTTAGAAGATTATTGGCTTAATTATGAAGATGAGCACAGAGTAAGAATAAGAAATTATCAAAGATTTTTTTAAAAATCTACTTGGATTCTTATAAATGTTTCATGAAATTCTAGATCAATTAGAAGACGATGATGGACAAGTGTTGAATAAAGCCTATAACAAAGACAGAGTATATGATGAACCCATCCGAGACCCAAATTATGAAGGTGAAGAAATGACATCAATTGATGAGTTCTCTAAACATGTTTTGTTATATAGTCAATGATTTTTGTAAAGCTTTGAGAGAAATAGGAATCAAATCCACATTCTTAGAAGATAAAAGGAGAAAAAAAAGAGATGAAACAACATTTGAGAGTGGGAAACCTACTAGAAAGAAAAGGAAAACTAGTAAGGTGGCTCCTAGTATAAGATTGAAGAAAGAATCCCTAAAATTTCAAAACAAGAAATTCTGGTAAAACCATCTAATAAGCAGAAAGATGCATAAACAAGTAAAGATAAATCAAAAGTAAGACCCAAAGGTGCATCTTCCTCTACATCAAAACCAAGAAATAAAATGGTCATTGATGAAGAAGCATGATTAACAGAAAATATTGGCACACAGAACAGGTTTGCATCACAAAGGGTTGCAACACTATTTACTTCTCCTCCTTTTGTTAATATGGCTAGTCTGAATCAAGAACTAGGAGGAACTCGTGTGGTTGTGGATGAAGCCAAAATCAAAAATAGATGGATAGATGGGTTGCCATGTGGGAGAAAGTAAAATAAAATAATTCTAAAGATAAACCTATGGTACAACCAATGATAGAAGAGATTCAAGATATAGGGTCTGATCCTATAAATGTTGAAGAAGAAAAATTTATACAAGGAACACTTGCTTCAAAAGTGGGGAACCCTACTATCCTTGAGATGGAAACATCGGAGACAACAGAGCATGACCCTATTGATGAAATAATTATTGAAGATACTTTTGATTCCCAGCCATCACTCGGGAATGTTCCAAATGTTAATGAACAGTCGCAAGTCTTTGAAGAATTAGAGAAAGGTCATGTTGAAGCTGAAATTGAAATTGAAAAGAAAGAAGGTACATAGTTTCTAGGTGATTGAATTGAAAATGAGGAAAATACTGATGTAGCAGAGAATAGAGAAAGTAACATCCAGGGAGATGATGTTGAGCATCTGGATAGATAGGAAAATGTAAGTCTTCAAACAGAGGAGATGGTGATAAACCCTAGTAATCCTGAATCTACGCCAGAAATTATTAAGGAAATTCCTATTTTAGAGGATGTGACATATAAATTTGAAGAAGTAAGAGAAGAAGTTCCTAAATCAAGTGGAAACCAAGAACAAAGAAATGTTACAGAGGTAGATCAAGATGACAATGCATTGATTGGTTGATCCGAGAATTGGCTTCCCCAATGGAAGTAGAAGTATTTCCTCTAAATCTTAACAATTTTATATCGGAAGTAGATACTCCTAAGCCTAGGCGCGAAGCAAAAGAAAAACATGTCATGCAAAAAATACAGATGTTGAAAAAACCATCCACATAGCTACTCCAACAACTGACAAAGATAGACATGAAATAATGCCTAAGGAGTATAAGATAACGAGTGTTAATCTTGGACAGTCATCTTAGAGGCAAGAGTTAAAATAAATAAAGATAAATTTGGATGCTACTATTGCCAAAGTGCAGAAATATAAAAAGAAGAAAAGAGAATTGAAAGAACGAGTTGCTACCTTAGAACATTTTATAAATTCATTAACCCTATCAGGTCAAGCACAAGCTAAATTTCCCCAACATCTAGTATTGATGTCACAAGAATAGGTGGATGTGATCGTAGCAATTTGCCACAAAATGAATGTATTTGAAGAATGGATCGAGTATTGGGTAAAGGAGGGGGAGGAATTCATTATAGATTCAATAGGGAAGTAAAGTGAAGCATACCACCGGTTAGAGAAATCTTAGAGATTTGAAAATGAATGTAGATTTTTCCAAGAGCAAGTTACTGAAGAAAGGCCAAATATTGAAATTCTCATGCAAGTAAATATCCAAGAATTAATAGAGTGAAATTTGATTTTAGAACAAGAACTTCCATTGTTAGAAAAATGTAAGAAAAAATTGAAATGGGAAAGTGACATGCTAATGCAATGCATTGAAGAATTTGGAAAGGTCACCATGGAATGTAGAAAGTTGATTGATGAAGATTGAGAGTTTATTGAAATGCTAGCATGTCAAGGTTGTGATCCCCACACATTAGGACAGAAGGGTAAAGAAGCTCAAGCCTTCAAGGAATGGGTTGAAAGAATGAATATATACCATGTTCATCTATTAACATGGGAGATCATTGATGAAATTATATAGTGCAAGAACACTATAGCTAAATATGAAGTAGATAAAGTGTGGAGGAATGGTATTGTACTTCAGGTATCAAAAGATTACATTAGGCTCAAACTCACTTGGAAGGCAATACAAGGAATTTTGAAGGAACATATGCATCAAATATTGAACACTTTCCAATAGTACTAGTTGAAGAAAGGCGAAGAAAAGATCTTGGAACCTGAGTCCTGAATGATGAGATGAAGAACCAGATACCAGACACTCGAGGTGTGGTGGAATTTTTTTTTTTTTTTGCAATTTTGAGTTTGCAGGTTGATCCTGGTCCTGGTAAATGTTCCTCATTATGGTATTCTGAAGGATGTTGATAGCTTTGATATATGCAAAGTATTGTGTGCTAGAGTATGAAGTGAAAAGTGTTTTTTTTATGAAGTCAAAGATTTGACTTTATCTAGAATATTCTGATGAAAGTTGGTGTATGCCACATGCTGCATTTTAATTTGTTATTTCTGATTCTATGGATTGACCTTAAGTTGAAGTCTTAGGGCCTTGTTCCTATAAAATTTCGTTTCTTTCTTCATTTTTATTTTAAGTTCAAAATTTTTCAATGTCGGAAGAGCATAATTTTTTTTTAAGTTTTGTTCTTTTTTCCTATTTTTTGAATTATTTAGGCATAAAAATTTGTATGCACATACACATTGATTAATATCAGAGCTAATTGGATAGCTACCTATCTCATGAATCTTTTGTAGCTGGTTTTGTTAGTTCAGCTAAATAAGACTGTATGTTCACATGTCGTTTAAGGGTGCATACAGAACGTACTTGGTGTCCAAACAAACCCCCTCTCTTTAAAAACTCACATCATTTTATATGTAGCTGTATATGCATAAAATTGGTCATGTTTAAATCCTGGCATTTAATTAAATATTTTATTATTTAATTAATCCTCTAAAGTCTTCTACATATGATTAAATTTAATTCATTTAATTATATTGTTCATTCACTTTATCCCTCCACTTTAATTAAATAAATTCATTTTTATTTAATTACCATATTCTTAAGTCCACTTAATATTATTGTTTATTTAAATTAATTATCCCATTTAAGTTTAATTAAATCTTTGATTTAATTGAATTTAATTTCCTTTCTCCTATTCAAATCTTTCTTCTAATTAATTAAATATTTTATTTAATTAATTCTATTTACATGTCATTTCTTAAAAAATTTAATTAAATATCTTTATTTAATTAAATATCTTTCATATATTTTCAAATCATAATTAAAGATTTTATTTAATTATGAAATCTTTTATTATTATCCAAATCTTAATTGAATATCTTATTTGATTAAGAAAAATCTTCCATGTCACCAATAAATAAATAACTGAATTTTATAATTCATTATTTATCTTCGAAATCTTTCCATAATTTCACAAAAATATGATTTTTACAATTCATCTTTATCATCTTATCTTATCTATTTTTTGAAAAAGGAAACAAAGCTTGCTTTCAATTTTCTTCTATTTTTCTCTCCAGTCTTATCCATCTTCGATCGTTCGATCTGCTAGGAATTTTCACAACCGTTGATCACATCAGCCAATCAGAATCTTTTGAAAACTCTATAAATATCCCTACAAATCCAAGCATTGGTTACACTTATGACTTATAACGCATATAGATTAGAATTTAATTGCATTCTAGCATTCTAGTATTCTAGCATTCTAGCATAGTCATTTATTATTTTTGTAATATTTCATTCTAGAAATCATGTTTAGCATATGCATAATCATGTCTTAGCATAGCATTGCATGCATCCATATTCGATCTCATTCTCTAGGAAGACCATTTGTTGAGCCTAGCCCAAGATCTGAGAGCCATCTGGAATCAGCGAAAACACTGGAGATAGAGGACAATGGAATGTCTTTGAAGCATAAATGGAGTTTGCAATTTCATTTCTTTATTTTATGTTTTAATTTAAAGTTTCATTGGTGTGTTTGATTTACCTTTAATTCATATTTATCACACTTCAAAAATCAATCACACAGTAGCTATGAACAATTTTGGTGAAGTATAAAGTGGTTTGCTCTATTTTAGTTAATTCTTTAGGGCATGCATGGAGAATAACCAGGAGAAAATTTTAACTTTCGATACTTTTTACGGTTTATTTTAGAATAGATGTTTAAATTCTTAAAAAATGTTCTGAAATTAAATGAATGGATGAAATTTTATTGAAAATATTTCATTTCCTATGAAATTGTTGATTGCTTGATGCTAAATCTACTTAAGTGATATCAAAGAATTTGTTGATATTCATGAAATATTATTTCAAATCTTTTGATTTTATGATGTCATTTTATGAATGAAGTGGAAATTTTGTGTAAAATGCTTATGATTCTTAACAAAACTAGAAATAACCATAGTCCCTTTGAGATTAACAATAATATCACATCATACCTGAGAGTGACCCTAGTGTAATCATGACTTGGTTATCGGAGACTTGGGATTGAACTGAAGGAAATATTTTCCTGTTAAGGAAAAATTCCATTTTAGATTATCTTTGTTCCATATCTTTCAAGAAGGATAAGCTCTTTGTGGTTTGTCTATGAAGAATTTATTTTCCCTGTTTGTTGCGAGTAAAATTGTCGTCAATACCTATGAAAAAATATTACACATTTTTAATATTGTAATAAGAATTTACTACAAGTCCTTCATGCTTTAGTTATTGGACATGCAAAAAAATCGGTAAGTCATTGTAATCATAATACTAGTTATGAAAAAATAATAAACAAGTTAGTACTATAGATGATTTTGAGTTTCTACATGATGGGTAGTGGATATAATCTAAGATAGATGATTGAATAGTGTTTACTAGAAAAAAGGAAAAACCAAATATCTAGTGCACCTTTTATACAATAGGATGGAAAATAATTTTTAAATGATTTCAAGGTTTTGGTGTTCAATTGGTACTATATTCCATGATGGGATGTGAGGAAGTATATTAAATTTTATTTTCATATGAGTTTCTTGTAGTGGGTATAAGGTTGCCTCAAATAGGGGAGGATAATTTTCCCATTGGTAGAATAAATTTAGAAAGTATTCAAAAATAATTTATTAAGCTAGGAAAATGAGCCCATATAGTTTCTAGTCAAGATATCCTTTAATAGAGTGATGGTCAAAACTAATATATCCTCAATCTAATATGTAACATGTGAAGGAAGGTACACATAAATCTATACTTTTCAATTTTTTTATGATACATTTGAGAGATGAAAAAATATTTAATGCTATATGTATAAAATAGGAAAAACAATTACCTAGCTCATTAAAGGTTAAGCAAGTTGGTCTAAATAGAGGGCTTAAAAGAAAGAAACCTTAATTAACTTAGGATGTATTCCTTGAAGTACTTATCATAGAAGTTATAGAAAGGGAATATTGTTATAAAAAGGGATGAAGCTAACCATGGCTATGATGTAGGTATGGAAGTGGATAATATGCCTATTACAAGTATTGCTCCTAGACTAACTTTTATAGGATATTTTGAATATAAGAATGATTCATAGCCAAAACCCCTTCATTCATGAAAAAAAAAGGTCATATGTAATAATTTAATAATTAGAATAGAGCATTAAAATAAATAGAAAAACATGTATAGTTGTAAGAGAGGGGGACCAACCATGTCAAGGCACCAGGTCATGGGGGGCTGAGAGTAGAGGGTTGCCCTAACTTACCTCACTCTAAAGGGATGTTTTTAAAATAAGGGACAAGAATGATGAGGACTATAAGTACTTCAATCACCCTTCAGACCTGAACTTTAGACTAGGCTAGGCGAGCTGTTTTTTTGAATTTAGTACTGTGCCTTAGACAACTCTCCGTCTGAGGACAACAACACAGTTCTGGGATGTCAATGCGGCACTCTAGCATCTCTCAGGCCCACGCTGGCATCCGTACATCCAAAAAATAGTGAACCAACTAAAACTACCCAAAAGACCTATTGAAATCCTAGCTAGTTAATCTAGATGGTAAAAACAGAATGAGAAACTATACAAAGTAGATACTGAAATGATAAAGTAAATAAACTAGAACTAGGGTGACAAAGATGATCTCACAAAGATGCATGATCACCAGCTAGCTCCACACACTCTTTCAACTACACACAAGCAAGAAGGGAAAATTGTTTGGGCTTGTAGAGGGGTCTACCTTAGTCAGACCCTCATTTTGGTGTTTCCACCTCCATGGAAAGGATATGTGCAGGATCATCATGGGAAAAACATGCCCTTAAGTGGCAAAAAAACAAAAAAAACAGAGTTAGGCAACTTGACGTAAAAATTTGAATACGTTATCTATATTATTTCAAAAATATGTAAGAATAGAATCTGTAGAAAAGTGAATGTAGTTTTTAAACTACTAGGTTTGTTTTAAAAAAGAAATATATTTGGTGAAAATTTAAAATTTTAATGCAGTAGTACTTAAATTTCAGGGAAAAAATAAGAAGTAGGTGTCTGTCGACCACCCTAATCACAATAAAATGATAATATTTTTTTATAATATTTTAGATATAAGTAGAGGACTCATGTCCTGATGTGATGCATATTTTTTGTAATATTTTTCCACATAAATAATTAATTATGAATTTTTATTACAAATTTTAAAAATATAAAAAAACTTGTATGTGACCACCTTAACTTGGTCAAAACTTCATGAAATTCAATTTTTCTTTTTTAATCCTATAGTATGCAAAGTATAGAATGTGACACATGTTTTGGATTCAATAAATGTGATATCATTTGAAATCTATAGATTTTTCAATCAGTCTATCAATCAGGACTTTAGTCATAATTTGAATAGAAAATGAATAATAATTACTTATTAAATTGAAAGTAAAGCATAATTTATATTGGTGGAAATATGAGAATCTCCTTTAAAAACCCTTTTTGTTTCATCAATTTTGGGTTAAAAAAAAGTTGTCAGCCACATACCCATCATATTGCCATTTTTTGGCCCATCATGATCCTGCACATACCCGAAAGCTAGATAGCAAGGAGAGAAAAATATGTGAGGGTATGTGCATGATCATCATGGAAAAAATAGGCCCTTAAGTGGCAAAAAATTCAGAAAAATCAGAGTTAGGCAGCTTGATATAAAACTTTAAATAAGTTATCTATATTATTTCAAAAATATGTAAGATAGAATCTGTAGCAAATTGAATGTAGTTTCTAAACTACTAGGTTTATTTTTAAAAAAAAGAAATCTATTTGGTGAAAATTTGAAATTTCAATGTAGTAGTACTTAAATTTTAGAGAAAAAATAAGAAGTAGGTGTCTGTCTGACCACCTAGCCACAATAAAATGATAATATTTTTTTTATAAGATATAGAAGTAGGGGACTCATGTATCGATGTGATGCATATTTTTTGTAATTTTTTTCTAAGTAAATAATTAATTATGAATTTTTTATTACAATTTTAAAAAAATATAAAAAGTCATATGTCTGACCACTTTAACTTGGTCAAAACTTCATGAAATTCAACTTTTCTTTTTTTAATCCTATAGTATACAAAGCATAGAATGTGACGCATGTTTTGGATTCAAAAACTATGATACCATTTAAAAGCTATAGATGTTTTTCAATCATCCTATCAATCAGGACTTTAGTCGTAATTTAAATAGAAAATGAATAATAATTATTTATTAAATTCAAAGTAAAACATAATTTATATTGGTAGAAAGTTGAGATTCTCCTTTAAAAACCCTTTTCGTTTCATCAATTTTGGGTTAAAAATGTCGTCAGCCACATACCCTACACATACCCATCATATTACCACTTTTTGGCCCATCATGATCTTGCACATACCCGTGATAAAGAAGTAAAGAAAGAAGGTATGCAAATAACACTAGAAAATAGTAAAAAGCTACTCAACCAAATCACAAAGGAGAGGATCAAAATCTTACCACCTCCCTCAAGATCTCACTAGCCAATGGGGGAGAAAGAAGGTTTGAACAATCACCACATCTTCAACTAGGATGAAGGGAGGTCTCACAAAACCTTAATCCCACACTACAATGGCTTGCTTCACACTTGCTTTGTGAAGTTGACAAAATGTTGTTGCTATAATGGAGTGTTAAAGTGGTGCTTGAGAGTGAAGAATGAGATTGGAGTGCTTGAGAATACAAAAAGAGATGAGTTGAATGAAGAATGCATGAATTTAAAGGAGAAGAGGGAAGAATCTACCATTTTCGGGGTCGGTTAGTCGAAGTGGGACGTTACAAATCGATTACAATAGAAAGTGTAAAACCTCTGCCAACTTTAGACAGAGGAATTCATCAGGGATGTAAGCGTTTCGTGAGGACATCTACACATTGCGCGTGCATCCCCAAAAAATATTCTTCTACCGACACAGAGCACAAATGCCAAGTGGAAGGAAGTCAATAATTTGATGTGGAATTTTTACTTCAGATTTGGTTTTCTAAGGTAAGAATGTACATGTGGAAGCCTAAAATTTCATGAAAATTTTGGAAAAAATTAGGGCTCCCATAATGAAAAAGTTGATTTCATAACTCAGAAATACAAGTGTAAAATCTACCTCAGGGACCTACTTTGAAAAATCACAACTTGAAGTCTCTTCAGTTTCATACAAAACCACCTTACAAGCATGTTTATCTGTCATATCTGAGTGTGTCTACCTTATTCTAGCTTCTTATGATCTCATTTGATGAAGTTTTGAAGTATCAAGTTGAAAGGTTTTGGGAAAGGTCCACTAGTACAAAAACAACAATATATAACTAAAAAAACTACTAAAAATTGCATATAAATGACTAATTTTGGTCATGTGACCATTAGTAGTTTATTGCCGGTCATTCATAACCAGACCAAATTTATGACTAAATTATTTTAGTCATTGATTTAGTCATTGATTTGATCATTGATTTAGTTATTAATTTAGTCATTGATTGTTGTTAACTAGTTATTTATTTAGTCATAGTAGTGATTTATTTAGTCATATATTTAGTCATATATTTAGTTATATATTTAGTCATTAATTTAGTCATTGATTGTTGTTAACTGCTCATTTATTTAGTCATGGTAGTCATTTATTTAATCATATATTTAGTCACTACTTTAGTCATATATTTAGTCATTAATTTAGTCATATATTTAATCATTAATTTAGTCATTACTTTAGTAATTATTTTAGTCATGGTAGTCATTTATTTAGTCATTATAATCATATATTTAGTCATTGTAGTCATATATTTGGTCATTGTATTCATTTATTTTAGTCATAGTAGTCACTTATTTAGTCACGGTTTAGCCATTTGTTTGAGTGAATCAATTATTCAAGTTATAAATCAAATCTAACTTAATTAATTCTCACAAATTTATGCATATAAACTTCAAATATCATAGATATTCATTTGAATTATTTTTTTGTATTGGATTAACATGAAGAAAAAAATATACGATCAACAAAAAACTTTATGCATATAAAGCTCAAATATCATAGATATTCAAATGTTTTTTTTTGTATTGCATGAAAAAAAGAGAATATACAAACATCAAATAATTGCATAACCAAAGGAATTACAAACAACATACAGCTGCATATCCAAGAAATAAATCCTTCACTGCACGTTTGCTTGCCATAGAAGACAAATCCAAGATACGACACAAATGCTACAAACATTGAAGGGAGAAAAGACATGAAAATATATAGTAAGTGTAGTTATATTATCTGTGGTGCATATATTGCCTGATTCATAGCAGCCTTGCCCTCCCATTCCAATTGAACAACCCTTGAGAGAAGATTGGAAGGATTCAAATGAGAAGAATGACAACTTCCTATCTAGAAATATCACTGGTCATGGTTGGATGAAAGTAAAGAGTGCATGCTCACCTCTCCAATTTGATGAGCTACAACCTGAAAATAAGATTTCAATGAGGTTTTTAGAATATGTTTATTAAAATAAAAATACAATTATTAAAATGAAAATATAGCCAAGATCAAATAATGAGCACATTTAGATTTTTACAATATGGCATCCTTTACCTATTTCAACAGTTCTGTGAGATTTCCCATTACAGATGCTTAAATCGCTAATGATGTAAAAAAATAAATGAATTTACTTCTATGCCACTTCACATTAGAAACACTTCATAGAAACTCAAAACCCTTAGAAATCAAATACTGAGGAATGATCATTAGTTGTTAACAACCTTTTCCACAATCTTTCTGCAGTAGTTTATCCCTCACTTCCTTCCCCATGTTTATGCCACTTTACCTATCGAGAAGTCATGTCATCAAAAGTTATGTATTCTTTGGGGCTTGAGACCGATAATGGTGATGGAATGGATTTCAGTCTTAGATCAAAGTACAACTACAAAATAAAGTTTTATCCATTTTTAGGACTATCCTAGAGATGCATTAAGTATTATTTGATTATGAAATATTTGCATACAGATTTAAAACATAAAGCAATGCAAATCAAAAAAGAAAGTTCCCATCAAATTGACAAAAAACACTACAAATGGAAATAAAATATTCCCATCCAATTGTCAAATGAAAATTTATTTGGATTTTATGTGATAAGTGAGATTTTGGAAACTTTTACCTAATATTTTGGAGCCTTTTATCATTAAATGGCAGTGGGTTTACCATTAAACAACAACTGAAACTTGTTTTAGGACAACTCAACAGTGGTTTACAGGCATGAGACTTGTTTAAAGCTCAAATCTCACACTATATGTGACCTATCGACTAAATATGTATATATATTTCTACAAAGATCTGCAATTATCAAATATTAAATATTGTAGAAAAGATAGTGAGGAAGATTTTATAATTTTTTATTTGCTTTGGCTAGCCATACCAAGCAAAGTTCATTGCCTAAGGCAGGCCATACAAAATAAGCAAGTTTGAAGTTTATTGGAAGATGCATGGTATTTTAGAAAACAAATTGTGAGGGACAGACGCATAATTTTAAGGATGATTTATGTAGCTTACATCCTAGGTGCATCCTTTTGAGGATATTGTGGGAAGTTTGGAAGTGAGATGTGACCTCATTTGGATGAATCGTGACCCTTTCTGAAGTTGCAGTAGGCTGTACAAGTATGTAAGGGAGCAGTCATCATAATATTCAAATTTATACGATACTTTTCAATATTTCTATCAACTATGAAACCCAATTTATTATTTAAAGGTCAGAATATTATATGTATATTTCAGATTTCTAGTTACAAGTGTTTGTGGAGCTATTTATTTTAGTAAATTGTATCAGAATTTCAGACTACTATAATGTCTTATTTATTTTTATATAGAACAGATATGATTTTTCCATATGATCTGGTAAATGAAATATCAGTTGGTTCATTGTTATCTCTATTGTCATTTTGTCAAACAATTGCAAAAATATACAAAATAGTTGGAATTTTGCAGTGATTGGTCGGTTGGCATTTTATCAAACATTTTACAAAAAAAATATTTAAAAATAATATTTTAGTGGAAATTTCAGGGAATTTTAGAAAAAGGATATTTCAAGCCCTCTTTTGTGCCATAAAATGAGGCATTTGGCTAGTAGAAGTCCCTGCTCTTTTGTTGTTATAATTTTCGGAAGTAGAGGATGAAACCCCTTTGGCTCCCTTCTACAGTCTCATCCAGGGGCTGCAACTGTGTTGAAGGTATTTTCTTTCTTCATTTTTGGCAAGTATTTGGTGATCTATCACAGCTATATACAGTACACAGTGAATCAATTTTGGAGAATTGTTTGCAGATCATTACATGTGTTGTAGATTTGGTAAGGTAGCATGTTGAAATCTATCTGTGTAATCCAGTTTTATGTTGTCAATAGAATACAGTAATTCAGTGTGTTGTGGTGTTTATAAAATAGGTCTATTAATACATTTCAGTTAACAATATGGAATCTAACCAATAAGAAAACTATTCAGAGCCTAGCTAGATTTTCTCAAGTGATATTCATATTCAAAAGAATACAATTATCTACTAATAAAAAATAGGAAATATAAAATACACAATTATTAGCAGCCACCATCCTACTGTCCCAAGGAGCATATCCTTGCTAAACAAAATCATTACAATAGAGTTGAAATGACCCAAATAGATACTTATCACTAAAGGATTTTCTTAGGATTTGCGTAAACCTTAACCTTAGAATTACCATCGACAATTCCAAACAACAATTTGCTATAGCAACAAAAAGCACAAAACCAAGCCAAGACAAAACATAAGATTCATATCAACCAATTTGTATGACCTCAACAAGCTCACAAGAAAAATCTTGCATTCACAGCAATCCCAACAAAACCCTATAGAGAGGGCAGTAACACAAGTTTGGTAACAAAGTCATCACATCTTTCAGAGTTGGGGAAACTATTAACTACCACTTTGCTACTAATAATTATGCCATTTCTTCTAAACACATACCAACATTCTCTATTCAAAATGAAAACAACAACCTTTCCTTCCCCAGACACGAGATTCCAAGGTTAAACCTCAAATATTTTATAATTCAGATAAAGTATCATGGAACAATTTGATGGAGTGATAGATTCAACTTTATAATTATGTCGATAGGCGTACACTACTGTGGCATTTTTCTATGTACATTGAAATAGAATAAAAAATGTTTTGTTGACGGTGATCATCAGATGCATAAATTATTATTTTCAAACAGATGTACATCAAAACATAAGAGTAGAACCTTTCTAACCCTAAATTGTAACAACCAAATTTTTCGTGTAGAGGGACATTAGCTGTAGGAGAAGGGAATAAAGAGTTTTTATCTACAACACAGGTTGCAAAACTATTCCATTCTATATAGGTGGCCTCCTTGCATGACTTAGCATTACATTGGTAAATCTATTTGTTTTGGGTGAGCCTTAATATCATTATTTGAATTTTATTACATCACAGTTTGCTTCACTGGGCGTAATTATCCAAACTTCTTTGTGGACTTTGTTGCAGTCTTTTTTTTTTCAAGCCCTCTAACAACTTCGGCAGAAGCCTTCAGAAGGAAAATGCATCCCAATGTCATTAGGGTTTGTGAAATCATCAGGCTACACTGGGTATGGAAACCAAGGAGAAAAATGTGGAAGTAAACCCAGGTGCATGCTTCATCCAGTGTCATTATTATGAGAATTTGTTTGATTTTACAAGGGAGCAAATTTCATTGCAAAATTCAAAGAAAATATGCCACATTCTTTCCTCTATAAACGATTTGTTCGAACTATTGAAAGGTATGCTTCCCATCTTAGTTTGTTATGGTTTACAATTTACGGTTTCTTGTGTTTCATTTTGAAGGGTTGTGTGGGGGTTTACATGTATTTCAAGGTTTGTTTCTCTATTTATTGTACATTGCAATGAAAAATTTGATTATTTTGCCACATGATTAAAAACTTTGAATTACCTTTCTCTCTGGTTCAAGCTATAGCTAAATGCAAGCTATCTCTGGTACTTTCCTCTAGCAGGTAGCACCGATGTATTTGTTTGGCGAGGAGATAAAACCAGAGGACTAAAAAAAATGACCTCTATGTGCAAATAAAAGTGGTCAATGCATCTAAAAATCGAAGAAATATATCATAAGAATATCGTTGGAAGCCTCAAAAGCAACATTATATCTCATACTATAGAGGTCAAAGTGAGGGAGAAAAAAGTGGGAAAATTACAAAGAAAGTCTAAGTCTACAAAATCATGATTAGGAGACCTCCAAGGAGAAGACAATAAAAATGTGAATGATAAAATTGGAATTTTTACTATGAAGATGGAGCAAATTGATAAACAAATGGAGGAAGCCAATAGTTCTGAGAGCCAGAGGTGAGAGCTATGTGTGAGATTCAAGGGCGTCATTGGCTACTTGGCATTACCAGGTATTGAGATTTACAGTAGTGTTTAGGTTTTTATTTTTTCTGTCATTACCTTCACCTCGTGGCAATGTTGTTGTTGGACTAGAAGATATCAATAATCAATCAAATAGATCCATTCTAGAATATTTAGAGTAGATGAAAGTTCAAAAACTTTTATTGTTGGGATATCAAGGTTCTGGCACAAGTACTATTTATAAACAGGTTGTGTATCAAATTTGGTGATTAAGAATCCAATTGCATCATGAGTCATAGACTCACAATTTGCAACTAAGAAGTAAAATACTCTGAATAGGGTTGTAGCAATTGATGTTTTGGGAATCTCATTTGATCAAGCTCAATCTAAAAACTGAAAACAAAACATCTTAGAATCAAGAATACCCTTTCTGAAGAGGTAGGGCCCTCAAAATTTCCTTCTCTTGGCTAGATTTGAGGTAGGGAAACATCCTTATGTGCAACATAACCTGAAACAAAGTAGCTTGAAGAACACACTACTCAAGAATCACATTGAACTTGACTTCTTCTACTTTGTCCATTGTTGTCCTACCTACTGAATGACAAGCAACATTGAAATGGTCAGCACCATTAGTTCTATTCCAATATGGATACTTTTGACTAATTTTAACAATATATGCCTTGATGAAATCTTGAATCCCACCAACATTAACTCTTGGATCATGCCTCAACCTTGCAATAGACAAAGGAAAAAAAAAAGAGATCAGCTTCTGTGGGATCATTTGTGATAAAATTAGTTTGCATGAGAGCCTTCTTAAAGTAGCTTTCACTAGCATAATTTCCACTTGGCTTGAAATTTACTGGTAGAAAAATATTTGCAAAATTGTCTTCTGCTTTGTGTGGGTATACATAAATTTTTAATTTCTTCTTCATCTCCTTATAATCTTGAAGAAATATTGTTTGGTTATGGAATACATGCTCATTGTGATAGAGATAAAAGGAGGCAAACTAAAAGACAAAGAAGATCTAACTCATTTTTAGCCTTCGTTGCAGTAAAAACACAGGAGCACTAACCACAATATGGCCTATTTGATTGGCATATGAACTCAAGGAGAAAAAAAAAATATTGTGGACCTTAACATTTCTTCCTCAAAAAGAATCCCTAAATAAGTATTTGCAATAACATAACTTCACACAACCAACCCAGTGAGAAACACAATATTTCAGGGCCAAGTGCAGCATATCCAAGTCAGAAAACCCAAGACAACATTCAAATAATGAATACCCACTTTAGAAAACTTAGTCATTATCAAATTATGTGCAACAATAGACCAATTAACATCCAGATTATGCAAAAGTCTCAAGATGGAAGTTTCAAACAGCCATACCCTGTTGGCTTCTCTTCCCCAAGTTCAGACTGTCATTAGGCTGAGGAGAAGAGAGCAGGAACTACTAGAAGAGTTTATATTCTGGTTCTCTTCCTTCCATGGCCATGGATTTGACAATCTATGGTGGTAAGCAATAGCTGGGGCACAGAGGATACCAAAGATGGGCCGCAAGGGTGGTTTAAGTGGCAAAACTGTTGAAGTGGCATAATTGATGATTAGTTTACACTGTTCTCTATTTTCTATATATATTTTCAGTAGTTTGTGGAGGTTTGAATGTTACAGACATCTCTATAAATCTCTATTTTTCTAGTGACTATAAATCTCGTCTCAATCTGCTTTATAACAAATAAAAATGAAGGGTTACCAGAAGACATAGCTTTTTCCTGTACTATAGAGAAAAAAACAAGGGCCACATTAGAACTTCTAGGAACAATTACCCAAAATAGATAGGCTCTGCACATTGTGGTCCTTAAAGCTATGTTGTTGAAGTTGACTATCTAAATTTCTATTACAAGAATAAAACACGGGACCATTATGTATTTCTCTCTAAATTTTTCCCAAGTAAGTGGGCATTTGTGTATCTTTTTCGTAACGAAACCTTAAATTTCAATTGCCTCCCAAATTCAAGCTTTTTATGTACTGTTTGTGACTGCACGCTATTTTTGTGTTTTATCTATGTATTATTAATGGTTGGTAAATGACATTTCAAACTTGGGGTTCTCTATGTTTTCCTCCAATTATCTATTTCAATAAATATGTCTATTTTGCAAGTAATACATTTAAATAATCCACCGTAATCTAAACAACAAAGGAGCATATGAAAAAGTATTGTAAAAGGGGTAACAATAGATACTTATGAATTGAATCCGATATAAATGATTCATGGAACCCATAACTAAATCAATAATTATTCATGAACACTCAAAAAAAGAGACAAAAGAAATAAATCAAAATGAAAGTGCAAACAAATTTGCTTTGTTTGGAGTATTTGATCTACCTTCAAGCTAACACTAGAGCCTATCACCACTATTAATTAAGAAGATTCATATTACCCACAACTCTTCAATCCATTATTAACAAGAGAAAAATATTCATTCTAAACAAGTAATGTATTTCTATCATATTAGACAAAACATAAGAGAGAAACTCACTGTAATCCTCCATATTTCAAAAATCATTTTCGGAAATCAAGTGTGTGTTCATCAGGAGAATGGGATACATGCATGACAATACCATCTAGAATCTGCACAAGTAGTCATACAACCACTTTAGGGATGAAATGAGATTAAAAAGTATGAAATGCTTACAATTATTATCAATCTTAACTACAACACACGGGGCATACAAAATGCACACACTATCTCTAAAGAACAAAGAAATTCATTCACTTAATTCAAATATATAAATACAACTATGGATTCAAAACAAGATCATCTCCAGGTGAAGGAACAACTCATAATGAAAAGAAAAAAATTGGCAACAAAGGACTAGTGTGTCTCTAGAAAACAAGCAAAGCCAATAGAACCGAATATGAATGGTATAAATATAAATAAATGTAACTACACAAAAGAGAGTTAGGAATGACCTCTAAAGTGTAGAGAAGGTATGAGTTAGCAGTAAATTGTGTTTGTAACAAATATTGAGCTACATTTTTATTCCTTTGATGCAAGCCTTGACATAGATGCATTGTTAAAATAGAACTGGAAATGGAGAAACATAAGCATTGAATACGATTCAATGTAATACAATCTTTCAAATTTTCTCCCCAACCATTGAATTAAAAAAAATAAAAAGTTCAAATCCCTTTTAGATAATTAACTAAATGCATAGCTAGAAAAATGGCACACCTTAAAATTTGCCAACAACACTAGATGTGTTGGTAGCAATGCCAGGAGGCCATTTGCACCCTGCAAAAATGAATTCAAATACTCTAAATCCAAATCTGCATCTAAAATAAATTACCATGTAGTTGTGTATATTGAGAGAAAGATGGCTCAAATAAAAAACTCACTTCTCAAACACCAATATTAATACTGTTTTCCAACTTAAAGAGAATGTCATAAATTTGTTCCACAAACAAGGCAATTGCAGTAGAGTAAATTTTGAGAGTTACAAAGAGACATTTACAGAAACCAATGAGGATTTGACATGCAACACAGACAAACCTATGTTTTCTTTGAAATCAAAATACCCAATAGTTGTTGTTCATCCATCACCTTTATATTGTGGTAGGTGATAACTTCTTTTCTATAATATCTATAATATCTACTAGTGATAGGTGATAACTTCTTTTCTTCCATAGTGTGACAATAGTAATTTTTTAATGAATTCCTAGTAAGATGAAAAAAGGATTACTTGAGGAATTCTTGTAATATTATGTACACAATTCCAAGTTATTATTATATATATATAATTTGAAAAGCAACTTGAAGATGAATTGAATAGTCATTTGGAGATAAATTCAATGGTCACACACTATTGATAAACTTGTTATATATACAAACAATGTGTGGAGGACAAAAATTTATTTGGTAATGACTTCAACCTTCACATGTTGCATTCACCATTGGCAAAAAAATCTTGTTAGCAACTTATCTTTTTGTTGCAACTCCTAGTAGGAAAGAGAATATGTTGAATGCATAGGTGCAAGGGTTCATGTCTTTTTGGTCATTGTTTTAGTGTACCTCACTATCTAGGTTCTTGAGTTGGCTAGAAACACTATTTGATTGAGAAGTTTTATTTAATATTCCATTGAATATAATCTTTTTGGGAGGAAAGAGCAAAAGTGTTGGATAATTTAAAAATATTTTAATTTGAGAGGATTTTGATGACATTTAAATATTGCAAAACAAGTCAATTTGGTTTAATCAAAATTAAAAAATCAAAACAAATTTTGCAAACCTAAAACAAATCACAATGCTAGGTATACATGGTACATGTGGTTCATGTTTATAGGTAAAGTCGTTGCACTTGAACTATTGCACCCAATGTCTAACATAGTTGCAATGACTAAATCATTGGGGACAATGAAGGACAATTTTTTATTTCCCCATTTCCCTATGTTAGATATAAATCCTAATAGAAAGAAATTTTGAGTATATAAGGAAGTTACTCTTATGTACAAGAATTTCTTTCTAAGCAGGTGTCATTGATAGGGGGAATCCTTTTCACATGTTGTCTAAGTGTGACCTACCGCTTTGCTCCCATGTGATTTAAAGTGTCTTTCATGTATTAATGAGTATATCAAAAGGATAAATGTAATAACCCCTATAGGGTGTGAGCTCAAATTCACATAAGATTTTTGCAATCACTCAAATTCCAACTCTTTTTTATCACCAAGTTCCTAATGTGGGAAAAGTGAAAACATATAGAGACTAGAATGAGAACAATGGAAATAACTAAAAGATATTGGTTGCTAGCCAACTGAATTACAATATAAATAAATTCATCTAGAATCAGTTGAGCCAAACTGGTTGATAGTGAATGCAATCTCAATCTAGCAAAATTGATTGAATGCAAGCAGAATTGCATCAATGCCAAAATGAAAAACTAATTCACCCAATTCCAATAGATGCCTTGCAAGGTGAAAAATGTATTGAAAATAAAGATAGGAGCTGGTGAGTAAACCAACTAGGATCTATTATGATGAAAGTAGGATCCAACGATAAACCATACAAGAAATTCAGTAATTCAAATATAGGTGGTAAATTCTCTAGTTTACAATGTTTGAACAATTGAAAATTGAGATTTGAAATACAATATTATAAATCTAATCAATAACAACAAAGCTGAAGCACGATTATTTCATTTAGCTTAAATTGTATCAAAATAATGGAAGCCTCAAATACTGAAAAACATAAATTATCACCATACCATGGGAATTGGCAAAAACTTATGCTAAAAGTGAACTGGTTCTGATATGAAAATTGCTCTTATATATATAATAAAACGTGTCTTCTATTCTATGACTTGCAAACAAAATAGTATGGCCCAGACTAGTGATTGGAGCCATACAAAAAAATTAAACCCATACTATTACAGCACCAACACCTTTATGACTAATTCAAAGGGGTGATATAAGTGAAATGGAGGTTTCAAACCAGTCTATATACACTGCAGCAGTGAAACAAAACATAGACTCACTTCCAAGGATGCTATGACTAGTAAGAATCACCCAACTCAACAACAATCAGCAAATACAAGCAAGATCTGAGTGAAGACCAATAAATAATAGCAACAAACATCAAATACACAACACCCAGCTCATGGATGATCACACTCAAATCAAAGTATGGTTTTCAGTCATAACCTTACCAAAGTTTCAATGCCCAAAATAGGCTAATTCATATGCAACTTTCATTTTTACCAGCTAGAATAGTCAAGGATAATAAGCAACATGTATGGCACTCCCATAATCTTTCTTTTCAATTGTTACTATTTGTATAATTAGTATAGCCAAAATAAACAATTAATAGCAAAAAAAAAACTTAAAATAAAGGAAAATATTACGCTTAAGTATCCTTCTCACCTTATGCGCCAATCACTAAACAAGGACATGCAAGGCATGGCCTTGTCTAAATAGTACAATCTCAAACTAACTTCAAAGGTTGTGACCAATGCAAGAATCGGTATGTCTAGGATAAGAGGAAAAGAAAAACATGCTTACATGTCATGTTTTTGTCCAATTGCAGGGTCTATGTTTAAAATACAAATTATCTTCGAAGTAAATAAGAGATGTCTATTAGATTTTCAAGAACTAAGGCACATACAAATCACAATAATCAGAACAAGCTTGTGGGAGTTCAGTCTTTCTATCATGGAAAACAACCATGAAGAGCTAGTAAATGGCACTTCTGCAGCAGGTGTGGTACCAATACGAGGTGAGGCTGTAGTTATCATTAATGGGGTGCCAAATCCTTCACCAGGCTTTGTAAATGAACATGTAGCTAGGAAACCTGTGACAAAGTGTGCAACTGAATCTACTGGACCTTATGGCCGAGGCGAATGGTTGAAAGGAAGGAAAGTCCTTAAAAAGTTCAAAAGAAAATATTACGAAGGAAAGTCCTTAATAAGACAAATTGGTACATGGTGATTTATGAAGATGGTGACAGGGAAGAGATGGAATTGAAAAATCTGCAAATGGTAATGTTACCACTTGACATCAGATCTCCATTGAAGACATGGTTAATGAAGCTGGCAAAGTATAATACCCCAAAAGATAAATCCCAAAGAAAGGTGGAGGAGGAAAATCGGTTAAAACCAAGGAACAAAACAATGAAAAAGAAAGCCAAGTGTCAGGGGTCACATTGTTCTTCTCCTGGGTTTTGTCTTGGCTATAAGTGAGAATTAATATCATCAATATTCTAATTGTATGTCAGAAATTCCCTATTCAAATTGGAAAATTTACTCATTAAGAATGATAATAGAGAACTACATGCATCTCATGTTATTGGGACACTGTTCTTAAATAAAAAAAATCATTTTTGTCAACTATGTGCCCAAATCTTGTTGATGTATTCGTGCATGCTTCCTTTGTCATATTTTTTGCTGTAAAGTATTATTTTAGGCCATGAGGCCTAAATCTAGTTAATATGTTATTTAATACCATTTTGAAGTTTGGATATGAACAAAGTTGTTTTAGTAAAGTAAATTGTTTTCTTTTTATTAAGTTTTGGACTCTAAATCAATATTCACTTTTAAGTGAATTGAAATTTAGGTCTTAACACAACTGCTAAGAATCCTTCTTTGCCAAATTTATATGAACTTTGAGACACAATTTTTACTTATTAATCTTGAGCATTCATTGTCTATGTGTATGTCCTTACTAGGAGTAGAAGTTGCCCGAATCTAACGTAATAACCTTTAACGAAACATAAGATTCACATGTAGCTTTGATATGAGAGATTCAACAGCTAGTCTGATCAAACATTTATCTAGTGGTCCTATGGATGAGATTTTACCTTATTTTTCTTAGCTGGCATTGCTAAGAACATTTTGGAAACTTTTCTGTTAACTTGTCTCATGGCACAATTTTTGTTTTTCTCTAATACAGATTTTAAGGACTATGCTACTTGCAAATTTACCATAAAACTATCTTGGAAGAAGATTATTAGAAAAGTAAGATCTTAACTAGGCTGACATTTGCAAAAACTATCCTAATTTATAGGTGGTGTCTATAGACCTCAAGTCAACCATGCTTATTAAGTCTCTTTTTTTTCTGTTGCAAATTTGAACCCTAAATTCAACAGATCTTCAATTAGCCAATCTACAATGTAGATTGCTCAATTGAAGAAGATGATAAAATGGACACAAGGGCAGCAAGCATCAAAGATTGCTCACAGAGATGGTTGGTATCTCTATTTCCTATTATGGAGTTGCCAAACCCTCAACCTCAGCCCCAAAAATCTAAAACAGGTGAAGGTTCATTTGCTGCTATTACAGAGAAATAGAAACCAATATAAATTGCTAGGACTAATTTATGTTTCTCACCATTCAAGTAGCCCTAATATGTCTTACTCTTCCTACTTTTTCATTTCCACTGATATCTTAGTTCTTACGTTACATATTTTGTGTATTTCATTTGAAAAGAAAATATAATTCAAGGCTTTCAATAGATGAAACTTAATTCATAAGGCTTTAGTTAGATGGATAAATGGTTGGACTGTTGAATCAAAGGAAGCAATAAACCACCGATTATTATTGCAAACAAACATTGCAGCAATAATATTTTGTACTTCTGATTCCATGGAATTTGTAAAGGTCGTTAGATCACTGGTATGTGTTGGTAAATAGCTTAGCTAGTAATGAGAGGTTTACAAGAACCTATGCTAGCTTCAGATAATTTATCCAATCGTAGTAGCTTCCAACTGCTGGGAAAAAAATTTAACATAGTTGAATCCATTGTGTTGAATGAAAAAATAGACCAAATGTAGAATAACAAATAGATTAGAGACATAAAAGCTAGGAGACTAATTAAGTGTTTGAATCCTTTTTAGTTCCCCTTCTGAAGTAAATGATAAGTCTTTTTAATTATTCCAACTCAAGAAAAAGTTTTACCAATTTAGAGAAATTCTATAAAAGTGAATGTAAAATATAAGGCTTGCAAACGAACTTGCCATAAAAACCTTTCAACCAAATTTTTTTAGAATATATCATAGTCAAGGACAAGTAGAATATTTTCTATGGTGAAATGCTCAAAGAGAAAAAAGAATTTTTAAGGATTATTCTAGGTTTGGTCAATTTGTTTGCTTTAAAGTTTTAGCCTAGAAAATATACTTCAAATCTTAATCTTAATTTAATAACATTGTAATTTCAATATTGATTTCTCTACAGAAAAACTCCAAGAGAGAAGCCTTTGTAAAGAATCAATGAATGTTTTGACTCTTTTTCATGCATTTCATGAAATTTTGTTGAATTTTTTGACTTCATTTCATCTATTTTAATAGACATTCGATGTAGAAGTATCATTAATGAAGTTACCATTTCTAAGTGAATAAGACGTGACTATTCAATGATTACTTTAGAACATCTTAGGAACAATGAAATCTCTACATGTTCAACTTCACATTAGAAAGTACACTAATTTCCTAAAATGAAGTATTAAAATGAATGTGTTTCTGATAACTATCAATGAAAATACACTCCAAACATATGGAATTTAATATAATACAACAGCATTTATTTATGAAATTCAATAGAATACAATAGTATTTTTAGATTACAATCATATAATACAATAGTCTTTTTAAGATGTTCACAATCAGTAGTGTGTCTTAATTAGCTTTGTCCAAAGCAAACATAATAGTGACAAATAAGTTAAGTAGACATAAGGATGGCCAAATAATATTACACAATAATAAATAAATAGACTGATTATGCTCCTATTTTTTAGATTCTTTCAGGAAACTGGATGGATATTGTGATGGTGGGGGCATCATAGGCCACATGTCATACCCATGGTGGTTTGAAGTTTCAATGTTTGAGAATTGTTGCCTATTTTCTGAGAATGAAGATGCAACATGCTTGTTGATTTCATCATGTAGTTGACCCTCCTCAATGAAGGATTCTAGAAAGTAAGAGAATATATCTGAATTGCAATCTTCCGCAATGGTACTTGCAGTTATGGAATTGATGTCCATGCAAATCTCTTTAGGAATATGACATTTTTGCATCTCAGATTGCTCAAAGTTCATTGGAAAACCTTCAAATGAGGAATTTCCATTGAGAGTGCCTGAAAAGCTTGGAATGCTTTGCAGGACTGAATCAGTCATTGCAGGTGCCACAAAATAGCTATTTGTGATTGACTTTCTTCTCAAATATAGAGAAGCATCACGGTATTGTGTGCCCATTTCTAAAGTAGAATTAGAAAAGGGAATCAAGGTTGGATTCATGTGAACAACATTGGTAGAGTATTGTGTATCCTGAAACATAGGTGATGGTAATCTCTTTAAACCACTTTTGCAAGCATAATTGAAAGCATGATTAAGGCTGGCTGTTACTTGAGTTTTGGAAACCACACTATTGAGCTATGGGGAATGGTGGTTATTTCCAAATTTAGAACCAGCTTGAATATTGTCAATGACAATAGTACCAGTTTGTGCATATTTATCTTGAGAATGATCAGAATCTTCTGGGCTGAGCTTGTTTTCAGAATCTATACCTACACTATTATCATCATGGTTTTTAAATTCTAATTCAGAAAGGGGTTTGTGGGTTTGAGGATCAATTCCCTGACTCACAAGTTTTCTGCTAAGGTGGGTATTCAAAAAGTTCTTAATCTCATTATCAGTCTGCCCAGGAATACATCCCGCTATTAGAGACCACCTGAAAACTCATGATCTATAGTGATTCAATTCTTTCATTTTAGTCCACCTATTTCTTCCTAGATTTGAGTTGTGGTGCAATTAGACATACCTATTACCCGAAGGCAGTGCAATATGAGAATGATGTCTTCTTCATTGGGTAGAATTTGGCCTCTTTTGACTTCGAGTTGCGGGTAATTCATCCATCACAATCTGCAGCTCTTTCTGCATCAAAGAAAACCTTGGAGAACAATAACATAAGAGCTAATTTAAGTTAGTTCTATGATAACTCGAAGAAACAAGAAAGAGGGAAAAACCCTAAAAAAAATTGTGTATGATAGTAAACCTACTTTCTTAGGAAGTGTCCTCCAACCTCCATCGTGTTTTTGGACCTGTACTTGGCAAGAAGATCGTCTTTCTCGGGAGTCCATGGACCTCTATTCAGGGTTTTATAGCTTACTTAGATTCTTGAGTTTGAAAAAAGAAAACCTTTAACTCTCGGCGAAACCTTATTTTTAGGCTACAGCTCACCAAATTGGAGAAGTGAAAGCTCAATACTAGCGAGGAAGAGTTTGGAGGAGTCGGAACCAATAGTGGCAGGAAAAGCAACAAAAAAAATGGTCAAAAGCAACTAAAAAAATGATGAAAAATGATGAACGACTAAGATTGGTTTAATCTTAAAAAATTAATGGGTGTGTGCAAGAAGTTGAGTCCACTTTTTGGCCAAAAAGTGGAAGTGTTTTCCCTAATTTTCAGCATTTGACACATTTGACCTTAAAATTTGAAGCACTTAGAGATGGAATCTTCAAAAAAGTCACTAATCATAAAATGTAGTACTCAGAGTCTAGTTTCCAAATATATAATTTATTTCAATACCCAGATTGTACAAATTGAGTTTCAATAGGCATTTCTAAAAACCACTGTTTAAAAGTCACTTTTTTTTACCGTACCATGCACATGTACAACATCCATATTTTGACCTAAATTATCGTATTTTTCTAAATCCTTTTGGGAAAAGATTTGTAACTCATTGAAGCTTGTTCTTGATATTTTTTTGTAATTTTTTATTGAATACCTTTTTTTTGTTAATTTTTTATTAGGCATATTTTCGTTTTGAAAAATCGTCGTGTACGACACACATAAGATGACCTTAACTTATCATTTTTTGAATTTTTTTTTTATAAATTGAAAAGAATTGTCTAAAGTTTATTCTCGTGCAATCCATTCGTCAAAATGTTATGTTGATCAAAAGTTATTAAAATATTTAAAAACCCTAATATTTAAAGTTTATGGACTAGTTTCATTAGAAATTAATTGAAAAATAGAAAAACTAATCCAATTGTAAAAAAAATTATATATTTAGAATCTACATTGTCTCATCTAAAATGGGTTTTAATTTCGTCAAAAAATTCTGCAAAAAAAGTTGTCAGCCATATGTCCAAACTCGGTATTTTTCTCTAACATTGTTAGGACCTTCAACTTGCAGGTCAAACCAGGTTGAAGGCCTAGGTTCGGATTCCCAATGCTTTTCCCGAACCAAAATACAAGGCAAAAACCCGCCTACAAAGAAAACGCAATTTTAATTTTTTGGAAACGGGATCCTGTTTACAAAGCGGGATCCCATTTTGGTTCTACAAAACGGGATACCGTTATTTAAAACAGGATCCCATTTTCAAAATCGCCAAAAACAAGAAAATTTCCATTTTTGGAATTTTAAAAAAGGGATCCCGTATTGAAAAAAAACAAAATTTCCAAAAATGGAAAATTTTCAAATCGAGATCTCGTTTTGAACCTTTCCATTTTTGGAAAATTTTCAATACGGGATCCCAATTTTTTTAAAAGCGGGATCCCGTTTTTAATTTAGGCTCGGGATCCCGAAGCTAGACGGGATCCCGTTTTTTAAAAATGGGATCCCGTTTCTTAGAAGCGGGATCTCGTTTTTGCAATGCCGATTTTTTGTTTTGGCTAAGGCAAAAACTTCCACGTTTCATGGACTCAACTTCTTGCACTTACCCTAATATAATAAATATAATTTAATATATTATATATATTTAATATAATAGTAATAAGATTAAATTATATATAATATAATTATATTTATTATTATATTTAATAATATATATAGGTTATATTATTATTATATATTGTATTCTATAATAAAAAATATTAAATATAAATATAAAATTATTATAATTAATAATTAATATATTTTTATATAAAATAAAATAAATTAATATATAAAAAAATGGATAGTTTAATTGATCTTTGGAGAGATTAGGAAAAAGAAAGAGATATAGAGGGGGAGACAATTCTATATAGGTTGTGAAAATTAAGATAAGCACGATGTGCTCCTAAAATTACTAGAGTTCAAACTTGTATAAAAAGATAACATCTATAAAAATGATCAACACACAATTGATTTCATAGATTATAAAAAAATTATATTTAAAAAAAAAATTAATAATATCAATCTTGAAAGAGAAAATTTTTGCATACCAAAAGTGATCATTGTTATTTCTATTTCACATTATTAAGATGGTCGAGTATATCAGCAAGCACTACATTATTCCATTTCCATCTTCCAAGCACTACATAAAGTCCAATATATTGATATGAAGGCACCAAGTGAACACCTAGTAAACTGACCTATAAATTAAACCACAATTTTCCCCAGCTTTTCTAAATGGTAAGTGGGATGTAAATTCGAGAGTTAAGGCTTACTGGGTGTATCTGGTTCTATGAAAAATTGAAGTAATGAGACCTAGAAAAAATAATATCATCATGTGCTTCTTGTTTGTTTCTAAGACAATGCAGAAAATGGTGTTTACCGGGAGATGGGGAAAATAAACCACATTTTGTCTGAAATGCAACAATTTAAACAATAATTACCTACTAAAATCTTACCTCGAAAAGTGGTTTGTCTCTCTAATTAGACCTGTCCTCAACATGTTCTCCACGCTTCTCCTTAGCTTCCTCCAACTGACCCTCGTCAAAACCTTAATTGATCTTTGGGGAGATTAGGAAAAAGAAAGAGAGATATAGGGGGAGAGAATTCTATATAGAGAGAGGAATATATACTAACACTTGTGCCTAAAGGAGGTTCAAGGATTTCATCGATAGAAAACTATATGTATGCTAATATGTTAGAGAGTATGTGTTTGTGCATGGATGTGCTATAAATTCTAGTTGCATGTGGCTAGCTTAAACAATTAATAATAAGTGATAAATAATGGAATGAAATAAATTTAGATAAATCTAGATTAGGGCTCCCCAACATACTTCACACTCTTAGGCTTAGATGTAGTGAAGTTAGGGCTCCCTCACATGCTTCCTCTCTGACCCCATCATGGTGGACTATTGTCCATGATCCCACAATAGTGGTTTACAATTTTTGGCCAAACTGGACACTGAAATATTTTTTTTTAACTAAATCTTCACTTTCAGGCACCTATAGCGGCTGAACCGTGAGGAATTTGAAGATGATGCAAACTAGAGTTTCGTGAAATTTTGTCTATAGATTATAAATATATTTTTTTCAAAATTTTTGGAATTAGATTGCACTTCTTTTTCCATCTCCCTCGAAAACTAGTTTTTTTTCAGAAAGCAACATTTTTAAAAAGTGACACTCAGCGTACATAACGCATAACTTTTTTTACATGAAGGATAAAATTTTAATTATTTGAATTTTGATTCATAACTCTGATATCTAGTGCTTCCACTTGGTTAGATAGATTTGTATTGAATATTTTTTCTTTAATCAAGTTTTGAATTCAAACCAATTATAATTCGGACATAGTGTGACCGTATAACGTAACTTTTTTATGTATCGAAATTCAATATTATTTTCTTTGTTGGATCAAGGACTTCAATATCTAGTGCATTAATATTTTAAATTTTTTTAATAATCTGCTATTTTTCCACATGTGAGAACAAAGAGCTTGATTTTTAGTGAAAAACCTACATTCATGAAATAAAAAGTAAATATAATAATAAAATTAAATTTATTTAAAATTATACTTTTTGGGAAGCTTATAATAAGGACTACATACTTGAAAAAATAAAATTAATTGAATTCATTTGATCCCCCAAAAGGTAAATCAAAAGTGATTTTTTATCAACATTTTGATAGGTGTAAAGGAGACTCTGTTATAGGTATGGTTTAAAACTAGCGGGGTTCTATCCAATGGGTTTTGATTTAAGGTAGTATGATCAAACCCTCTTCAATTGGAATTCTTTAAATGAAACCTTTTAAGGCTTAAATCATTATATTTTCTAAAAATATGTGATTTCAGTGAAATCAGTTCCTCCCAGAAATTGTAAACTAGCTTTGTGGGATCACCAAGATTCATAACACTATTTATTTTTGACTCCTTAAATGATCTATTCAAATGAATTGAAATAATTGATAGTATATATGTATTATACATACCATAACTCTTATTGAATCATCGATAGAACTATATGTCATCTGACATGATTGTAGGACCAAATTATTTTTGTGACTAATTATTTAGTCATTTTTATTTGTGAAATGTTAAATTTTTTTATAAAATATGTGAAGGCCTTAAGACTATACTGAGAGAGAATTTTGGTGTTGGATTCAAATCCTGACGGAAAAAATGCTCTCTGTGTCACTCTCTGCATGCCGAGCTAGGGCATCCACGCCCTAGCTCGATCCTGTCTTGCTGCGTGGGTTTGCGATTGGGGGCGTGGGTCTTTGTTTGTGCGCAGGGGGGTCTGTTGGTTTCTGTGTTTGGCAGATTGCAGGTGGAGGGTGTTCGGCGTTTGAGTCTCTTCCTTTGTGCACGGCCAACCTTTGTTTTCTGCAGCGTGTGGTGGTTGTGGCTTGGTGCGTGGGAAGTTTGCTGTGGATTGGTGCATGGAAGCTTGCTGTGGCGTGTGGGCTTAGAGTGCTTGGTGGGGTGTGGTGTGGCAGAAGGCGGGGTTTGGTGTGGGGTAAGGTGCGTGGGTGGTGAGTTGTTTTGGGAGGTTGGGTGCTTCGGCTGGTGGATTTTGTTTGGGCTTAGGGTGCCAGGCGTGGAAAGATGGCTGAGGTCTCCATGAGCTTGGCGATTCCGGGTGGGTCGCCACCTCTGGGCTTCGCGAAGGACATGCATGCTTTGATGATGAATAACTCTTTTGTGGGTGAGAGCTCCAAGCTCAAGAAAGTGAATGGCTATTTGCCGTGAAGTCACGCTCGTCCGATTTTGGTTATCTCTCCTGAATCGGTGCACGAGGACTTTGCTTATTGGACCCAACACGTTTTGATCTGTAAATTTTTGGGTATTCGGGTCCCCCTCTTGGCTTTGGAGTCCTGGATGCACCGTTCCTGGCAGGTTGAAGGTGACTTTGATATTTTGGTGGCAGGGAATGGGTTCTTTATAGTGGATTTTTCTTGCATTTCATATTTCAATCGTGTTTTTGAGGGGGGGCCGTATTTTTACAATCATGTGGGTTTATTCATGAAACCCTGGCATGGGGGTTTCAATGCGGCTGAGGATCTGCCTTCTCGAGTTCCTATATGGGTTCGTCTGCCATGGCTTCCTTTGGAATTCTGGAGAGAAGATATTCTGCAATGAATAGCAGCCTTGTTGGGGAAGCCGGCTGCCATTGCTCAGAATACTTTGGATAAAAAGGTATTTTCTTTCGCTCGCATTTGTGTTGAAATTGATTTAAATAACCATTTTCCAGACTCTCTGGAGATTTGTATTGGCTCTGCCTCGTGGATTCAACAGTTAGATTATGAATCTCTTCCTTTCTGTTGTCGGTTTTGTCATGAGTATGGTCACCTTCAGCGTCAATGTCCTAGGACTTCCAGAATGGCTGGGGTCCCTTCTTCTCCATCCTCGGGACCTTCGGTGGAGAAGGCAGATAAAATCAAGGTGTCTTTGGCTGAAGGGGGAAAGGCTGAGTGAGGGCCTGATAAGGATGGCTTCATTCCCGCTAAACCAAAAGCTAAGGGGAGAGGGCAGAAGAGACCCTTTAAAGATAAGCAGAGTGACCAGGGTTTCAATTGCTTTGAGGTTTTGGACAATCGGGCCTTGGAGGAGGGGATTCCTGTTGAGATCTTGTCTGGGGATACTGGTATGGATACAGGGTTGGAACAAGCTATTGTTGTTAGGGACTCTTCTCTTCCTTTGGAGAAGGGAGGGTCTGGGCTTGCTGACACTCTGGCTAGTTTAAATGATGATATTATTTTAGCGGACTTAGCTAAGGAGGCGTTGTCTTCAGGAAAAGGTCGGGGTTCAGCTTCTTATCTAGGAGTGCTCCAATGCCCTCTTAAGAAGGGGAACTTTGATAAGTCTCCTAAAGTTGGTCGCAAGAAGGATGTGGACAAGATTAAATCTACTGGGGAGTTGTTGGTGGAATCGGGCTCTGTCAAGACCTTGGACGCCAACTTTTCCCAACCTTCCCCATGATTATTCTTTCATGGAATGCAAGGGGGCTGAATAGCGCCTCTCGTCAAAAAGCTATTCAGGACTTGATTGGGGTACATTCTCTAGATATTTTTTGTGTTCAGGAGACTAAGCTTCAGGTGGACTGCATGCTTCAGTTGGCTCCTCGTATTTGGTTTTCTGGGTAGTGTCAGTGTATTGGCTCTAGAGGAAATTCTGGAGGTTTGGCTCTTTTTTGGGATCCTCATAAGGTTGTTCCTCGCTGGTGGATTTCTAGCCATTTCTCTATCTCAATGGTGGCCTCGGTTTTGGACTCTGGTGAGACTATTTTGGTTAGCAATGTGTATGCTTCGGTTGACATCCGTGGTAAAAGCCAGCTGTGGGCCCATATCACGTTTGTTAGATCTTGTGCTCCTTATTTGCCGTGGATCTTAGCTGGTGATTTCAATTCTATCTTGTGCTTGGAAGAGAAAAGAGGTGGATTGCCGAGATTGGGGCCTGCTTCACATTTGTTCCGGGCTAGTGTGGCTTCTCTTGCTCTTGTTGATGTCAAACCTTCTAATGGCTTATTCACTTGGAATAATAGGCAGAGTGGGTCGGAGGCGATTTCTGAGCGGTTGGACAGGTTTCTTGTTTCTAGTTTTTGGGTTGGGGGTAGTGTGGTTATTTGCTCTGAGATTCTTGATTGGTGTGGCTCTGATCATTGGCCAATTAAGCTTTCAGGTTCTCCTTTCCCTAATCCTAAGAATCCTCCTTTCAAATTTTAGCTTATGTGGCTTCGTGACTCTTCTTTGTATAATATTGTTGCTCAGTGGTGGCGGGATGGAGCCCCTGCGTATGGTACTGCTATGTATTCTTTTGTTAAGAAGCTACAATGTGTTAAGTTTCATCTTAAGAGATGGAATAGGCTCTGTTTCGGCAATTTTCATGCTAAGAAAAGGGAAGCGCAGGAGCGTCTTGCTGTCATTACTCGCCAAATTAGGGATCTTGGTTTTTCAGAAGCTCTTGGGCATGCTGAGTCCCAAGCTCTTAAGTTTGTGGAAGAGTGGAAGCTTCATGAGGAGATTTTTTGGAAACAGAAGGCTCGGATTGAGTGGCTTCAAGAGGGCGACAGGTATACTGCTTTCTTTCATCACTCTGTGTAGGCTCATCGGAATAAGTGTTATATCTCTTCTCTCATTAACTTTGAAGGATTAGTTGTATCCTCGCAACAGGCTTTATCTAGAGAAGCTCGCCTGTTCTTCTCTACTTTGTTTACTGAGGACTTCTTCCTGCTGAGGTTGAGGAGAATAGGATTCTTGCTTGTATTCCTTTTTTGATCTCTGATGAGTTGAATGCTGCTCTCATGCACCCGATTACTCTATCTAAAGTGGAAGGGGTTGTGTTTGGGATGAATAAGGGGAAGGCTCCTGGCCCTGATGGGTTCCCAGTTGAATTTTTCTAGGAGTTTTGGGAAATTGTGAAGCTAGATTTGTTGGAGGTTGTCTGTGAATCTTTTCATAACAAGTAGATGCTTCGGGCCCTGAATGCTACTTTTTTAGTCCTCATTCCTAAGAAGGAGGGTGCTGATAGGCTTGAGCTTTTTCGACCTATTGCACTCTGCAATGTGGTGTATAAGATTATTACGAAGTTGATTGCTGAGTGGCTTAAATCTTGTTTGCCTGTTGTTATTTCTGAGGAGCAAGGAGGTTTTGTGGCTGGTCGTCAAATTTTGGATGGGGTGGTGATTGCCTCTGAGGTTATTCACTCCATGGCGATATCCAAGGATAAGTCTATGTTCATCAAGCTGGATATGGAAAAAGCGTATGATAGAGTTAAATGGAGTTTCCTTCAGAGATTTTGTTAGCCTTTGGGTTTTCTTCTGAGTGGGTGAGTTGGACTATGAGTTGTGTGACTTCCTCCTCATTTTCTGTCAGTGGTGTGAGTTGGACTATGAGTTGTGTGACTTCCTCCTCATTTTCTGTCATTATGAATGGTGAATTATCTGAGCTGTTTGGTGCTACTAGGGGCCTTCATCAGGGGGACCCACTCTCTCCCTATCTGTTTATTATTATGGCTGAGGGGCTGGGTCGCTTTCTTAAAACTCAGGTCTCTCTTGGTGTGATTCATGGTTGGCAGTGGGGGTTGGGTCTGCCTACTCTGTCTCACCTCTAGTTTGTGGATGACACCTCTCTTATGGGGTTGGCTCATCTTCATGAAGTTGATTCCATTAAGCAAGCTTTGGACATCTATCTCGCTGCTTCAGGTTAGAAAGTCAATGAGCAGAAGTCTTCTATTTTTTTCTTCAATACTCCTTTGGCCATACAGAGGAGGATTGCTGCTATTTTGAGGTTTCAAATTGGATCTCTCCCCTTTGTCTATCTAGGGATTCCTCTTGCCGTTGGTCATCAACCCAGATCCTCTTGGCAGATGTTGCTTGATAAGTTGAGGAAGAAGGTAACTCATTGGACTCATCGGTGGTTGTCTACTGCTGCTAGAGTTACCCTCCTTCAGTCTGTTATCCAGGCCCTTCCCATCTACAGATGTTTTGTTCAATCGGCCCCTATGTATTTCCTTCGAGAATTTGATGCTCTCTCTCGGCGATTCCTTTGGAGTGGCAACTTGATGACTTCCAAGTGGAGCCTTGTTAAATGGGATTCTGTGTGTAGACCTAAGCAGGAGGGTGGTCTTGGTTTACGCTCTTCTATTTTGAATGGGCAAGCTCTTGCGGCGAAGCTTTACTGGCATTGGTGTACTAATCAACATCAGCTGTGGGCCCGTGTTCTTAACTATAAGTATCTTCATGATGTTGCTTCTCATGAGGTTCCTTGCTACCCTCTGGAGGGAAGTGGTTCTATGATTTGGTCTACTTTGAAAGTGGGAGCCCAGTTGATTAAGCGTGTACTTTTTTGGATCTGTCATTCGGGATCTCAGGCTCTTTTTTGGTGGGATTCTTGGGATGGTCACCCACCTATTCTTTCTGCTTTTCCTCATCTTCAACCCCTCTGTGATGTTTTTACTGCTGCTGGTTGGGACACTGTTGAGCATTGCAAGATTGCTGAGCATTGTGGCTCTATTGTTTCTTTCCGCTGGAAGCACCTTTCTGAGTGGCCTCCTGGGGGCTCTGTGGAGGATAGGCGTGAGCTTGCTCAACTTTTGGCTTCCCGGACTTGTAATTCGTTGAGAGGACCTGATATTTTAGCTTGGGATGGTTCTGATATGTCTGGGAAGTACTCTGTGTCTACTGACTATAAGCAATTGGGCCGACAATTGTTTGGGGATATTCAGGTCCCTTTGTGGAAGTATGTTTGGCATAAGTTGTCTTGGCCCAAGTGCAATTTCTTTATGTGGTTGGTGGCTCAAAACTGGTGTCTTACTTGGGATAATCTATGCAAGCGGGGTTTCCAGGGTCCCTCTTTTTGTGTGTTGTGTCGTGAGGCTGAGGAGTGTGCTTCTCATCTCTTCTTCCAATGTTCCTATGCTCGGGAGATTTGGCATTTGTGGTGGTGGGTGTGGAATATGCCCTGTCGGCATGTTTCTTCTTTGGCTGAGTTTGTGGATCGGGGGAGTAGGGCCCCTGTTTCTACTTCCTTTCTTCAAGCTGCTTGGGCGATTGGTCCTTCCTTCATCATTTGGAATATTTGGTTGGAGAGGAATCATCAGATTTTTTAGGATATGATGATGGGGGCCCCTCGCTTGTGGTGGAAAATTTTGCATTCTTTGGGAGAAACGATCGAGGCTAAGTGTGATTTGTCTGATTCGATTGCTCCTTCTAATGTTGGTTGTTTCAACCGCCTTCATCTGCCTCCTTCGCCTCAGCAACTTATGCGCAACAAGTGTAGGCATCCTACTCCGAAGGTGAATAGGGAGGGAAGATGGTCTCCTCCTCCTCAAGGCATCCTTAAAATTAACACAGATGGCTCTTCTTGTGGAAACCCTGGTCATGCTAGAATTGGTGGTGTTGGCCGGGATAGTTCTGGGGATGTTCAATTTATTTTCTCTATTTATAAGGGTCTTCATACTAATAATCTTATAGAGGCTCAGACAATTTTACTGGTTGTGGAGCATGGCTGTAAGTTGGGGTGGCGCAGGATTATATGTGAGTCTAATTCCCAGGTTGTGGTGAACCTGCTGAACAGGCGGAGGTTAGAGGACATTAGTTGGCATCTGGCTTTGATTATTGAACAAATTCTCAATCTTTGTGTTCCTCTTGATTTTGTTACTTTCACTCATATTCCTCGGGAGTGGAATGGTGTTGCTGATTGTTTGGCTAAATGGGCTTCTGATCATATTCATGATTGGAATTTGGTTGATCGGGGTCAATTACCCCCTGATTTGTCTCAACAGTTGGACCATTTGGTGGAGCTTGATAAGGCTATATAATTATTTGGCTCTGTATTTTTCTCTTGTTTTAATAAATTTTTACCCCTCTTTATGTTAAAAAGACTATACTGAGAGGAAATTCCTTCCACGCAATAGGTATTTTTGGTGCACCAAATAATCTAGGTGTTCAAATGGCCCGCTTAGTTAGGGGTCCCATGAGGGGGGCTTAAGCTCTAATATGGATTATGATCAAATTTGAAAGAAAAAATAATAGAGGAGTAATAGTTATTTATTTAGTCATGTATTTAGTCATTTTTATTTGTTTGATATTAGTCATTTCTATTTGTCTAATATTAGTCATTTAGTTGTGATTTTACCTGATGACCAAATTAGTCATTTATTTTCCATATTCTACTAGTGTTAGTCATATGACTAAAATTTTTAGTCACATGACTAAAATTTTTAGTCACATAGTCATTTATTTTCCAAATTCTACTAGTGGTATGTTGTTTGCACATTGTTAACTACCAAATGGGTCAACTTTGGAGGACAATATTGAGCAACTGAAAGACTATCATGACAAACCAAATGGTGTCCTGAATTCTTCCCATGTTAATCTACTTTCATGCCAATTTTTAGGGTCCCAACAACTCATTTGGTATTTTTTCAAAACCAAAACCAAATGAATTTCACACAGTTTGATGTCTGCATTTCTAGAAAATTGTTATAGAAGTCAACTTTGGCACCTAATATTCTGTCAAGGAAGAACATTGGAGAGGAGCCCTTTTGTACACATGTTCATTTGACCTAAATGAACTAATTTCTAGGGTGGTAGTTTCCAATAATCAAATTTGATATTTTTTAAAAGAGGCAAGTTGGTGGGTTCCAGATGATTTTTCACAAGTATAGTTTGGATAGTAAAAGGACTGTAAATGACAAGTTTGATGCATACATTGTTGTATCCTTTGCCAATGTCACTCTGGAATTTCCTGTTGGTGAAATAGTTGAGGAAGTTAGTGACAGTGGATTTCTTGATACTACTCCATCATTGGCTATATCTCTTCTAGTAAGAGGATCCCTTAATACAGGTGAATTATAATGGAATTTGACACATTAGGGTAGGTACAAGGACCTTCACCTTTGTCGAGCAGTGAAAAAGGAAGGAAAATAAATGAAAACAACACATCATTTGGAAAGGGGACCAAAAAAAAAAAAGATCACTTGCTTCAAAACTCTGAATGTTCACATATATCTAATAGAGAAATTTTATGGATCAACCATTGTGCTAGTTGAAAGGGGGTAGAGGGAATTTTTACACAAATACAAGGAGCTGTAATAAGAAACATCTTTGTTTAGGTTCCTCATGTGTGGGTAAATCTAGCACATGTTTACTTTGCACAAGGACAATTTGTGCTTGCAGTGAAGAGATATCAAAATTGTTTGAGGAAATTCTACTTTGGCATGACACCCAAATTTTAGCATATACAACTCGAACACATTATGAAGAGAATAGTGGAAAGATTGTAAAGGAAAATTATTAAGAGCAATATATTTAGCGATATTTCCAAAATATTACCCTGAATCTACATATTTCTGAGTGAAAGAAGATACTGTCAATATTAAAGGTACTTCACGAACCTAAAATAAAGGTGAATGATGGTTGTAGCAGGAGCTCTGGTTTTACACTATAAAGAACTCAAAGTAAAGTATGATAATGAAAACGTAGTGAGGGAAAATCTTTGCAATAATGTTTCAAAACTAAAGGAAACATTAGGGTGTTATGCAAAGAAACTTTAGCATGCGCTTCTTTAATGGTAGAATTTGATGCGGCCAAGAGAGTGACTTGAGAGTTCCTGTAAATGGGCTTCAAAGAAAGCACTATGTTTGACCTCCTCAAGATGATCAAGCTAACTGTTTTGCAAGCACTGCACCAGTTGTATCTGTTTTGGATGGATATAATGTTTGAAATTTTTCTTATGAATAAACATATGATTTTGAAGGAGTTGTTTGCTACGAAAGGTTTGAACAGTTAAGCAACAATGTTAATCATGCTGTTGTGATATTCTCTCCCATCCAAACCTTATTTTGTAATAGCAATGCCAAATTACGTTGATAAAAGATGAATGATTGTGTGAATCATGAGCGCAATTTAGGAATTCCTAAAAAAGCCAAAGAGGGAAATTCGAAAAATATATTCCACATTTCCATAACCAAATTCTAGGTATGCGTTTTAGGATTTAAAAGGGCATCAAACATAAAATAAAATGGAAAGATGTGAAATAAAATAAATGTTAAAGAGGCATGCGCTCGGACACTAAATACAGAATATTAGAGTGATGATAGGTCCAATGAAGGTGAGGAATCTAAGATTGAAAATGAAAATCTTTTCCTATACAAAGGCCAGGCTTAGATATCATTACGATGTCATGAAATATGATAGCTCAGCAGTGATAAATTACCTTTACAAAGCATGTGATGGAGCATAGTTTGAGAGAACATCAAATATTATGGGCCTACATTTCATTCCACATGATATAGAATTCAATCGCCCCCCTCGAGATGTTGCAACTAAGTTTCCAATTATGTATGATGTTGTTGGCATTCACATTCATGCATTATAGTGCAGAAAGTAAATATTTGGTGATATGATGAATGTACTGGAGGATCCGAATACTCTTTGTAGAATAGACTGTGAATGCATTTGCTCAATCTATCAGACACTTCCTTTTTTCTCGTTAAGAGGAGAATCCACTTAGGAGTTCTACTGAAGATGTAGTAGATTCGTGATCATGCTCTACCTCTTGGAAAGAGTAAAAAACTCTAGGAAATTCTCACATTATCATAGAATGTCATACCGAAACCCTAAAATTGATGAGCATTGTGAAGTCAGAAAAAAATTATCGAAGAGAGATATAAGCATCGAAGTGAGAATGCTCAATGTCTCTTCGACGAAAAAAGATACCAAGTAAAATTTTATCAAGGAGACTCTCCCATATCGGAATGAGGCTGCTCAATGTCTCTTCAACATCTAAAACAAGAAAGGCATACCATTATGGAAGTTATCAAAGTAAGAAATGGGTATCGACAACAGTTATTATGAAGTCCCTATGATAAAAGAAATCAATGGAATATTGTAGCATTGGGAAAATTATTCACGATAAGCATAAAATAATAATCACATCAAGGTACAAATGTAAAATATTCTCACTAAAGAAGTGAAGTACTTTTCACAAAAAGAATTACAAAGATGTAAAAGTAAAATGACAAAGTGGGTAATTATTTTACTCAAAAAATACATTTAAACGGGTGAAAATGCATATAATTAGGAATTAGAAATTTTTACCAAAATATAAGCAAGGAGTTTCTCGCAAGAGAATAAAGTTTAAAGTATTGCCAAATACTTATTTTTTCACCAGGATGGGAAACATTTTCACCAAAGAAGTCATGAAGCCGGTGATCATTTTTATATTTATTAGGTGAAAAGTGAAGTTTCTAGCAAAGGAAGATTATGATTATAATTCATTTTCAAAGAGATTACAAAGATGAGGATTAAAGTTGAAGTATTTTAATTTGTCGAAGATGATTAATTAAATGAATAGGTGCACGGTGCAATATGAAGGGTCATAAAAGTAAAATTATCATCAATGAGACATTGGAGATTAAATAGTAGGTTAGGAAAATCATCAGTAGTAGTAGATAGGTTTCATATTCCGCTCAACCATTTTCACACTTCAAAATTTTTTGCTATTAATGTATATATTTTGAAGCAATCAATGGAGAAGACTATTCATAATTGGTGATCTATTTCCAGTGTTCAATTGTTGTGTTGATTTTCATTATTTTGTGTTGTTGTGCTATCTCCAAAGTCATTCTCTTAAGTTATTCCGATTTATACAATTTGTCAGGACACATTTACTATTTTTTTTGTGATCGTTTTGATTGGGTTGTGGTTGGAGTGAATTAAAATCCTTTCAAGTAATTTATTTTAATTGGTTCCTACAAAGATTAAAATCCTTTTGAAGTGGTTATTCTGACTGGTTTCCCTCAAGCTGAGAATTAAAAATCCTTTCATGTGGGTATGTACAAGATCATGATGGGCCAAAAAGTGGTGATATGATGGGTATGTGTAGGGTATGTGGCTAACAACTTTTTTTTAACCCACAATTGATAAAATGAAAAGGAATTTTAAAGGTGATTCTTAGCTTTCCACCAATGTAAATTATGCTTTATTTTGAATTTAATAAATAATTATTATTCATTTTCTATTTGAATTATGACTAAAGTTTTGATTGATAGGTTGATTGAAAAAAATCTATAGATTTCAAATGTTATCACATTTTTTTAATCTAAAACATGTGTCACATTCTATGCTTTGCATAGTATAGGATTTTAAAAAAAATGAATTTCATGAAGTTTTGACCAAGTTAAGGTGGTCAGACATATGAGTTTTTATATTTTTTTAAAGTGATAATAAAAATTCATAATTAATTATTTATTTGGAAAAAAAATTCAAAAAAATATGCATCACATCCAAACATGAGTCCTCTACTTATATGTAAAATCTTATAAAAAAATATTATCATTTTAACAGACACCTACTTCTTATTTTTTCCCTGAAATTTAAGTACCACTGCATTGAAATTTCAAATTTTCACCAAATAGATTTTTTTTAAATAAACCTAGTAGTTTAGAAACTACATTCAATTTGCTATAGATTTTATTCTTACATATTTTTGAAATAATAAAGATAACTTATTCAAATTTTTATGTTAAGTTTCCTAACTCTTATTTTTCTAAAATTTTTGCCACTTAAGGGCATGTTTTTTCCATGATGATCTTGCACATACCCATGCTATCTATAATACCCCTCGTACTGTTGATACTCTTTTGTGTTGATTTTGTACGTGGTTTGTGATGGTGATTAGTTCACCGGATTGGTTGTGTGTGGATTCATAGTTTGGTTGGTTTGTTGCACTTGTCATTACTTATGATGCTTGATGATACATTTCATGGTGATTATGTTATATGGCTATGTTATGATTTTCTTTAATAATATATGTGGTGATGTTGCGATTCTATGTTGCTATGGTTTCTGATGTGTTTTCTAGTGAGTCTTGGTGAAAGGATGGAGTGGCATCACTTGCTCGTGAGTGCCCTGCTACCCCATGATTACCTTTCATGATGTGTCTGCAATGGAGATTTACATGCTACTTGACATTTGATTCTATGGAGGATGTAGGTACTGGACGCCGACTCCACTGCTTGAAAGGTTTGAGTGTGTCCCATAAACCCAATGGGTATGATGTTGAAAAGGGAGTTGATAATGAAGTGTCCCCATCCCAAGTTCATCACCTTGTTGTGAGTCCAATGGTGTCTTTTTATCAAAGTCATCTTTGTTTAAGTTTGGGTTAGTGTTGATTATTTATTTTAGTATGTAAATGTTTGTTATTTAATTAATCTTTATTTTATGTGTGATTACTTAATTTTATTTAGTTGATATAATTATTTGTAGAAATTTTGTTGGAAGCTTTTGTGTAGAAAAGATTATTAAAAATTCTTCTGTTTAAAATTTCCTTGACGGCTGCTGATGTTTTTCCGTGATTGTTTTACTATCTCTGTGGAAATCTTTATAGTAAAATCAGAGAGCCTCATAGAAAAATTAGTGTTAAACAATAGGGAAACTACTAAAGAAAACAATAGAAAACCTCTGTAGGTTGCAAATGGAATCTTTTGGTTAAACTTGAAAATGGAAACCTCTGTAAGAATTTTTCTAAATAGTACTTGTAGAAAATATTCTAAGAAATTGGATTGAATTGAAAACCTCTTTCAAAATTGTGAAATTAAAACCTTTGTACTATTTGATTGAATCTTTTCCTATGGAAAAGAATTGTAAAATTTGTCCATCTATTGTATTCAATGATAAATTTGTATATATTTATGTGTATATATATATATATATTAATGTATATACATACATATACATATACAATATATATATTTCTGTATATACCATAGAAATCATACTATTGAAATTTTATTGTGTTTTGAGGAAATTCATCAATAATTTCCATATGGCAATATTTTATTAAATCGCAGTTTTATTTATAAAAAAATTGTTGCTTTTTTAGTTGTCCTTTGGGGTTTGTGTGACAGGGTGTTACAACTTGGTATCAGAGCTAGGTTTGCTAACACTGGGTACTCTGGGTAGTTTGAGTCTGTTAGGCAACCTTTGCATTAACTCTTGATCTCATATAACCCCAATTGTTGTGCAGGATCATACCTTGGGGTAGAGGTCATGGCCAAGGAAGAGGCCAGGGTGGTGGTCGTGGAGCCAACCAGAAAATTCCATCACCATCGAGTTCCCACAGTTTAGAGCGTGAGGAACTACAAAGTTCCCAAAGGAATCAGACACTGGGTGGTGGTCTGAACCTAGAGTAGTCGGGCATGAAGAAAGTGCAAGTAGGCCAACCACTAGAAGAAATCTCTGACGATGAAACCCTGGCACACACTCTAGTTTGGATCAAGATAGAAGAAAGTAGAAAAATCGTTGAATCTAAACTTATTACTAAGACCAAGAATCCATTAGCCGTTAAAGACTGGCCATTGGGGTGTGGACCCCATGCCCCCAAGCTGACAAAAGAGGAGGTAGAATGCCTACGAGCACATCACCCCTCCTCTAAGACAGCCATGAGGGACTCAGATGAGGACCCAGAAGAGTGTCCTCTGGGGGATCGCGAATAGGCACCTTTGTTTTGTGAACCCTTTTTAATGATGTACTTGATACTATAAGTTTTTGTTGGTGCAGGTGCACCCTTTTGTTTGAATTGGTTGACAGTATGAATAACTAGTTATGAATAAGTTTTTGTGTGATACCCTATTATAATGATTGTGTTATGAATTAAAGAGTGGTGTTTTCTTGAAAGTTGTGGTGTGGAATCTTGGCCTTTTGGTTGTAAATGTGTAGGAACTTGTGCTAAAAAGTGAATAAAGTGAATTTTCTACTGTGTAAATGGATAAGTTAAACAAAAATATATATATAATGGTGTGAATAATCATGCTAGGATTTTATAGTATTTTGAGGTTAAGATGAAGTTTGAACTATTGAAACTAATGTGTTATGTCCTATCATAGTTGGCGATTTCCTGATAGTTGGCTTTTTCATTCATTTAACCGTTTTATGTAATAGGAATTTTCTCTTTCTATTTGTGGTTGTAAACGATTGATTACTTGTTTTACTACTTGATGTTCAACGCAGAACTTTGTACTCCATTATAGAATTTGATACTCTAGTCATATTGCCATTGGTATTTGTCTGAAAGTTTCTAAGCTTTGGTGCATCTTTCTTTCCTTGCTTTCTTGGCTTGCTACTAATAGCTTGAAGATCATTATATGTTAGTTTGGCATCAATAGCAAACCCTTCAATTTACAGTGAAGACTCCATCTTGGTAGTATGGTTGCATTCAAGAATGTAGGATGAGCTTGGTATATGATTTTGGGTTCCTATTCTTTGTGTTATAACTATGATACTCTACATTATTATTTGATCTTAGTAATCATATCATGGTCCTTATTGTATCTTAAATTCAATGCCCCCTTATTACTCATCAGGCCATTAACCTTCACTATTTGCACCCTTTCTTTCCAACCACATAGTCACGGTTTGTCATAGTTTTCAATTTCTGCCTTGTTGCATTTATGTTTGCCTGAGTATAGGTAGCTGCTAAATTTGTCAAGAGTCCATTTTTTTTCTTTATGCTTGACGGAAGTCGAATTATATTGCACAACCATGGATGAAATCCCTTGTAGATTTATGCTAGTCTAGTGCATTTGTTGGAAATTTTGGAGCCATATCTATCAAACCATTGTGGTAAATCCTTCAAAACATAGCATACCATGAGACTTCTAGCATACCACGTTAAACATCACTAGATCTAAATAGCCTATCCTCTTTTGGTTTTGTTGGTTATACTCAACCTACGATAGTATATGATCCTTAGGCACCACCAGTTTATGCACACATGATGGCAATCATATATTTAATGCACTGAGGGAGTTCTACTATGTGTAGAAGGTGTTGGCCTTAACCATTAACCATACATTTTCTCATTGATAGGTTTTCATATTATGGTCTTCTTGTGCTTATCGTTCTTGCATAGTGATCTTTTAGTTATCTCTGCATATTCATTGGTGTTGGAAATTAAATTTAGAGGGTATGTTTGCAATTCGATGGTTTTAGTTAGGTGAAGATTGATAGTTCAACCCATGAACCAAAACTACATTTTCTATAATTGGTATTCGACGGAGAAATACATTGGTCTGAAAATTAGATTCAAATGCTTATGCTTGGAGATAGCTGGAATTTCTTTATGGTTGGAAATTAACTTCTCTCTGCTTGGTTTTTCATTGTACTTGATCATTGTTAAATCTTTTGTGTGTAACACATGTGACTTTCCATTGTATTGACATTTGCATTTTATGATGCATTGGATTATAGTTGCATTTGTCTCTGTGTTCTCTTCTTTTTCCTAGACTTTCATTGATGACTGTTAGGAATGTGTTTGGGTTGATCTGGTTTTAATTCTTTCGTTGCAGTCCATAATCAGTAATGGTTATTCTCATTTTATGTGAAATTAGACCTTCCTATGTTCGAGGTGTATTTATCACAACTTCTTGATTGTTTTCACTTTTTTTCCTTTGAGGGAGTTTTTTTTCTTGTTAGGACTGTAATAACCCAAACTAATAACCCAAAAATTACCACTATTTTTTTCTTTTAAGTACTATCTTATTATGTGTTCATTCACTTGCATACTCAGGTACTTCTATCCATACGGGATAGGAATCCATCCATCCGAGACAGGAATCCAACCATACAGGTTAGGAATTTGTCCATACAGGGCAAGAATTCATCTATCCATCTAGGATAGGAATCTACCCAAACAGGGTAGGCATCTATCCATAAAGGATAGGAATGTGCTCTAGCCAAAGACTTAGACTCATTGGGACCATCCAAGTCCTGAGTCACTTACTAAAGACTACACTTCCCTTGGAAGTGCACCGAGGTCGTCGTCCTTAAGAGTATGTAAAAATAAATATGTAGCTTGAGTCCCACCTCAGAATTTGGCCTAAGGCCTCAAGGAGTCAAGCGAATCCATCTAGGATTCCTTCCAAGTATTCAAGGAACATTTTTTTTTATCTTATCTTTGATGTTTGATATTTATAGCCCCCTTTTGACAAAGTGATTCTCTTGAATTATTAATTTATCATTATATTAAACTTTCCCTAAACCCCATCCCTGAACGCCTGAGGTACTGGGAGCATTCTTTGTTTCCCAGATTGCCTACATACCCTACTTCCAAATGGGATCAAGGCGTAAAATATGTAGTTCTGTTTTTCTAATCTATGTTTGATGTGAACTCTTTTGTAGGTACGCAACCCTTTCTAGGGATTTTCATTTTCCCCAGATAGTTCCTCTGCAATTGCTACCCACGAGGGGAAGCAATAAAAATATAAGTAAATAGTCTCCTTGACTATTACTTGTTTCCTAAACATCTAAATCCTAGTTCCTAAATAGAGTCTCCCTTGGACCCATTTGAGATACAATTACCTTTAATTATCATAACAATATATTAAAAATAAATTCCATTTAATCCTACAATGGGGTTTACTAGGTTTGGACTAGTGAATTTTTGTTCATTTAAAAATTATCTTATTAGATTATCGATTGAAGAGAGATTACCCATCTCTTGGGTTTTATTAACATGGTGTTCCTTATTTCTCCCTGGCGATTTAAAGGGATGGTGCCATAGACGCCATTATTGTAGCTATGTTAGGCTATGGATACAGTAGCTCAAGCGTGATGACATTACCCGTAAACGTGAGCCAGAGGCACCGCTGATACCGAACACTGTTGGTTTTAGTTTCAAATCTTGTTTAAGGTTTTATATCTAACACAAAATAATAAAAAATCATACTACTTATGTAAAATTAAATAATGAAAGTAAATAAGCACATAGATAAACTTATCTAATTTTATTTCCCTAAATAAAACAATTACTTTTGGAATTAAACTAAACAACTATTATTTGCTAATGTTATTGAAAGTGAATTTATCCAATACTAATCATAGAAAATAAACTATATTAATGAACTAAAGTTACCTTTCTAAACTCCTTTCTTTAATTATCCATATTAACTAATATCACTTGTCTTTACAAAATAAACTTAAACTATTTAAATACTTCGAGAATTTCTTAAAAGTACTCTAAGCATCATTTTTTCATAAATAAATACTTAATTCTTTTTTAGAAAAACATAAACTATTCTAAACATTTTAAAATAAATTTTGTATTTACTTTAACTTTAAAAAGTGGTTTTAGCAAACATTAACTACTTGAAAATAGCTTATTTTAATCTATCAAATTGCTACCTTTAACTATTATTGATATATTTGAACCATTCTAACACTTGAAAATTTACTTTGCAAATCTTAATTTTACTAATGCTTTATTCGCTTGGAAATGAATACTAATTCTAATATGCATATTTTAAAAATGGATTAAACCCATACCTAACACTTTGAAATTAGATAGTAATTAACCTTGTAAAAAGAAGTATTGCATAGAATTAAAAAGAATTAGAGTTAAATTAAATCCAAGGATTAGTTATCATTTTATTTTTATCACCAAGATCCTCAAGGGTGAGGTGAGGGCATATGATGATTACATAATCTTAAGTTTATAATCCTATTATTACTATACCCAACTAATTTAATCCTTATCAAATATACCTTCAAACTCATAACTATTCAATTAAGAATTCAATATGCACCAAGGAAACTATAGGATCCTACGAGTTATAAATGTGATCCATTGTTTCTTAAATCTTCCCCTAAAAAGTTTCAAGTAAGGAATTTATATTACCACATTTTCTCATGTGAATTATGATCTAGATTAGTATCAATGACTACTATTATGATTAGCATACACCAAGATTTCCTAATAGGTTTGAAAAGTTTCAATTACCTTTTGTAAATCAAGTTTTATTTCTTGAAACCTAATTTTGCAAATATAAAATCCCTTTGTTACTAATTTCCTTAAAAAAATTAATTAAATTGTATTAATTATTAAAAATGTCAGCAATATAACTTATAAGTCATTACTAAGTACTATCTAATACCATCCACTCATAAAATAAAATAAAATTCTCTTTACTTTTATTTATTTATTTTGGACAAATTTATTCTTCAGCAATTAGCTATATATATATTATTTTTTATCTATTTTTAGAAATAAATAATTATGAAATATAGACTTTATTGAACTAATTATTTGAAGATATTTACCACCACTAAATGAACTTACCTAAATTTAAGCATTGCTAAGCATTTGAAATAAATTACAACTCTTCTTTGTAAAATAAATTTCTCTTTTTAAAGGTGTATTTGACTAACACTAATTGAAATTTAAACCAATTAATATTATGTGAAAATCTAAAACTTATTTTATTTGCTTTGAAATTCCATAAGAAATAAGTTCATTTTAATAATTTAAATAAGTTTGCAAGTGAATATGTACAATTAATGAGTTCATTAATTCTCTAGAGAAAGTCAAGACATAGGATCTTACTAATTAAAATCAATTATTTACTAAGACTTCTAATCCCAAATTTGTGAAAATAAATAATTGAATAATTATTTTTAAATAAATAAATCAAAATTTTGTTTTATTGCTTTAAATCTAGAGGTGGTTTTAGATTTTTATCATAATTCAATTTATAAAGGAAAGTTTGTTGAATTATTACTTTTAATATAAAAATCAAGTTGTTTGATTTATGGATGAGATTTTTTTGAGCCTTCTAATTTAATAACTGAATTCAAGTTTTAACAAGATTTTAAACTTCTAACAATATTCTTTGAAAAATCTTGGAGTGAGACTAAATAATTATTTGATAAGATTATCAAGTCATTAATTTAAATTTTACTATTAATAATTTTCTAACATATTTCAATCTAATTTTATTATTATTAAATAACAAAGCTCACATACTTTATTATTAAATAATCTCATTATTCTTATTAATTGAGATCCTTGCTGGTGGGAAAAAGTAATTAAATCTTGATTTTTACTAAAATAAATTCATAGATAATAATAATAATAATAATTTTTTTATGCTTCTAAATTTAAATAGTTTCCCTCATTTTCATTCATACATTTTCTAAATAATATCATATATAGTAAAAGCAATTTTTTTTTTTTTTATCTTTTCACTTTTTTTTAAGATAAGTACCACCTAAGGGGGTGGCTCCCTCAATTATGATCAAAAGGTAGAAAAAATTACAATAAACATAGAGCAGGGCTCTCTATCACATCACAGCGAATTACAAACATTTAAGGACCCAACGCCGACAATAGTTGCAAACAAATGAAACCAGACCTTCTCCTCGAACAGCCTAACTTCTCCTCCAAGAAGTCGATAAAAACAAACTTCTATACAACACCCTCTGAACTTCCTTGCAACGCTCACCACGCCAAATTTGGCCTAGTCCAACCAACTCTTCACTTCTGTCGATGTGTACAAAACTCCGCCAGGGAAGATTTCTAAGCCACATTGATCACTTTAACTCAATAATTCATTTCATTATTTCTTTTAATCCTAAAACAATTATATTATTGAAGATTCTCCAAGAACAAAAAAATTATTTATTTAAAAGTTATCAATGAAAAATTATTATTAATATATATAAATATATATTTATACCAAACCCAATATTAAATATGATTACTTAATTCTTGTATACTTAATATATATTGAATTCATTCTTCTTCTTTCTTTCTTTTTTTTCTTGTCTTGAATGACTTTTCATCTTGGAAATTAAAAAAAAATCAAGAAAATCAAAAAAACAAATCCAACTGAGTAAATCAAGATCATATGAAGATTTAAGAAAAAGATAAATATTTACTATGTTTACTACAAAAAAATCTTGAAATCTTAAGGAAACTTTCTAACTAAAAACTTGATTTATTGTTTTAAGATACAAATTTAGTTTTTAATGTAACGCCCCACGGTGTGAACCCCAAAGGACAATTAAACAATAATTACTGCACAATTTTTTTTAAGTTAACATAACATACATGTAATACACATTAAGTCATGACATAAATTTCATTTAAGTAAATTTACTAACACATACATCCCTTGGGGTACACGAGGAGTCATTACGTGACTTAGATCCACACAACGACAATAAAGATTAAAAGCCAAAGATATAAACATTAACAAATATAACACATACATGATATATCAATGATAAGAAACCATTTGAGTAAGTACAACATATACATGATTAACTCAACACAATGAATAACAACTGCCATGGCCATTATCCACACAAGGTTTAACGTTACATTACAGTACAATGTTGTATCTAGGTACAATGATACAACAGTGTTTCCAAACATGGACGGAAACCATACAACAAGAATCATGATACAAATGAATAGATGAATACACAGTATCATAACTGGCTCCAAGATGGATACAACCCTGGGGTTGCCGCAACAGCACCAATCCGCACCCCTCGATCCTTGACTGGGGACCCAATGGGGTGCTTAGCATGTTCCACCCGACCATGTGAGTCTGAAGACCCACCCCCCGTGCTAAGGAGCTGACAAGAAAGAGACCTCAACCAAGTACATCCAAACAGGGAACCACAAGACTCAACGTCATACAAAAGTATCATAAAACTCAAGAATTACAATGAAGAAATCAACAACATCCAAGAGTCAACATAATAACTTAAGGTCATAAATCTCATCACATAAATCAAAGCAATGACCAATAAACAAGTAACCAAAGGATGATCATGAAACACTTGCAAATCAAACTGAATTAATAAACATAATACAATTCCAAATTGCAATTAAACCATACAATAACATCATATCACAGTACCATAAGAGTACAAGGTCATAATTCAAATATCAATGAGATCATACAAGACCACAAAGTACACCAAAGATGTATCAAGGCAATACTCCATAAATCGATAAAAGTCCATTCAACCACAATCTAAACCAACTCCCATAACATACTTCCAGAGGAACACAATAAAGTAAAACACCTGGGCAACTAGGGGAGAGTGTCATCGCATAGTCCTACATCGGTTGTCCTGTGCTCTTCCTCCCAACTTGAGGCGTCGGTCCCATCTATGGCTGTCCTGTGCCCTTCCTCCCAACTGGAGGCGCCGGTCCATAGGGTGACTCATGCGGAGCTGTAGACCTCTCGTGAAGACAAGGTCACGACCTTGCCAACCATGGCCTTCTCAGCCTTCCATTAGTCTACGGAAGCACTAATGAAGACGAGGCATCCTTTTTCTTAAATCTTATAATGATATTACTACCCAACCCTCCTAAGTTAATTATTAGGTTTTCACTTGATTACTAACTCACTCGTGGGTTATCCTGTGCCCTTCCCCTTAAACAGGGCGTCGGCCCCCACGAGGAGCCACTCTCCCTAGAGACCCAACAACATCAAACCAAAAACCAAGGGTTGTACAACATAATAAGAACATTAGATCACAATAGAGAAACATGCGAGGCATAACCCATCTCGCTATAAACACATAGACAAAGTCTCAACAATTCTTGTACAACCTTTTTAAAATCATGATACCAAAACACTTGTCACATGGAAGTTCAAAAGATCGACTCTCCACAACTGAGAGTAAAAAGAAATGTAGTTCCAACAAGAAAACTTAACAATCGAAAATATCCTCCACTAAAAGGGCTCAACGAAAGGCAAAATAATGAGGAACCATCAAAATCAGCCATTAAGATCAAAATCTCGGCAAAAAAAATAGATCAATAAAGAATCAATAAGAAACAAGTACTCCCTTGCCTCTGGAAGATTTCCCATTCAAAGGAATAACAACAGTAACAAGACCCCAAGGATTGAGTCAACAGACATAAGGTAGTAAGTGGAAACATCCCATAAAATCATCACAATTAAATTTAATACACTCTCGACTGGTATCCAAGGGAGACCTCTATTTCTCCTCCTAGGTTACCCAACCATACAATACTCAACAATCTTACAATTTGACTCATAACAACTCAAACCTAATCAATGACTAATACAATAGAACAATCAACCAATGCACAAACTTGATACGAAAATTACTCCTCTCAAATAAGAAATCAATCCAACTCCGGTGTTCTATCTAACTATCCCTATATTAAAGGAGTACAAGAGAGATCGACATTTAAAAGATCATCTAATTTTACTTACGTAGTTCAAGCACCCAATTGAACAAGGCATCCATAACATACAAAACTCTACTTTTCATTATTTCTAATTAACTATTCCACTTGGAACTAACCAAATTAAGAATAAACTAATCTATCAATGTTACACAAATTATCAAAAATTAACATAAGGAAACTCTCTCTAATCACTTTACTAACTTACTCATTAACGCATCACATAACTCTCCAACTTAACTACCTAATAAATCTAATTTATTCCTTTGCACTATAATTCACAAGTAATTGTAGCAATATTTATTCTAAGTAACCAACTACATAAAAAGGCTACAAGATATTAAAATATGATGAGATTTTACTATGAAGGTTAAAACGTGAAAAATAAAACATATAAGAAATACTAAAGAAATACATTCCTCTAACATTTTATCAAATAAACATACTTAGATTTGTATAAATGAACTTACAAAAAGTATGTACCTTCATGCCTTTTGTCAACTCGCCTTAGTAGCGATACACATAAGTTGTCAATGTTAGATGGTTAAATGAAGAAGTAAAATACAATTAATACCAATAAGATCTAATCATCCCTTAGTAAAACATAATTGGCTTATTTCCCTATTATCTAGTCTTAGCCCCATTCTTATATTTATTTAATAAGATCAGGGCCTTTTATTAATGAATTATAGATAAGTAAATCTTCTTCAAAATAACATAACCTAATAAATAAATATAATTATCTTTTTCTTATAACTTAGTCCAATTTATTCACTTAATAACTAATTCTTCTACGTAGTAAATGACTTAAATACTAACATTATACAATACAAATGCATGAGAAAAAGAATACGACTTAAAGATCAAATGCAGCCGCTGCGATAGATTGACAAAAGAATCAACGGAATTAATTAAGTCTTTAAAGTTTCCTATTTTGTTCAAAAGCTTCCGAAATGATAGGTTAACAAAGGTATCAGGGAGGTTACTTAATCCTCTTACAATATTCTACTTTCAAGTGTTACAGATGTGACAGGTTGGCAAAGAAACAGAGGGATTTTCTGAACCTTTAAACTTCCTATATGCTCAGGTGCGCGGCTATGACAGGCTGCCAAAGAAAACAGACATATATTAAACCTCTAAACTTCCTATTATGTTCAAGTGCGCGGATGAGACAGAATGACAAAGAAATCAGAGAGATTAATTAAATCTATACATCCTGCCATGCTCAAGCGTGTCGCTGTTACAGGTTATCAACAGAATCAGAGAGTTTATTTAAATCCTTGCAAGTCTAAAAGTTGTGGCTTTGACGGGTTACCAATGGTTTCGGGGAGGCTACTTAATTCTGTACAGTGCCTCAACTCTAACTATTGTAACTAAGGTAGGTTGTCGAGCATATTAGAAAGTGAATATTGGAATTTGGAAATATCACCATCTACTTGCATTATTACCAAATCTCACATGATATCCACAAGACGAAGGAGAAGGAGAAAGGTGAGGTGCAATTACGTGACTTAAGAGTAGGATAATTAATATTTTCAAGTGCAGCAATTGCGATAGATTGACAGCAGAAACAAGCAGGTTATTTAAATCTATAAACTTCCTATTAAGTTTAGGTGCCAAATTTGATATATTACAACGACTGGAATTGATAACCTTTCCTTGATTTCAAGGTTAAATCTTAACCATAAGATATATATATACAAAAAAAAAAAGCTTATTCGATATTAAGGGTCTTGAATAAGAAATCATAGTCTTTCAGTTTACAGAGATGAGGAAAAAGATCAATCGGTTCAACCAAACATTTCTCTCAAGGAATCATAAGCTATTGTTTTTTTTTATAAAAAATAAGGAAGAACTTTGATTCTGTTCACTGTACAAGTTTTCTCAAATGATATATGAAACTCAAGAAAATGCAATAACACAGATTAGAACGGTTTCCTAGTAAGGTTCGCAAGTTTAAGAAAATATGAAGAGGAATAATGAAGTCGGGTCCACTCAGGTTGCCGAAAGACAATTTGAAAGAAGAGGGAAAAAGTTCATAGACTTGGTAGAGATGAGGATACAAAGTTGAGCAACAAAAGAAACTAGACTGATAAGACTCTCAGCCAAGGGATGCTGAAGGCTTAGGCTTTACATAGAACCCAATAAAATTGAATCTTACCAGAAATTGAAACTATCTCCATATCTACAGGTTTTCGGATTTTCATTATATCAAATCATATGCATATAAATTTCATTTCGTTTTTAAAAGAAAAAGTTATGCAATAGGATAATGCTTAAGACTCATACGTGCCTGAGTTAATTATTCGACTTGAAGACTTCAAAACTATTTCCTTTGGAGAATTCGTTTGCAAGCTACCACCCAAAGAGATGCAGTTCCTAGAACTTGATTCCACCATCTCCCAAAAGATTGAGATGCATATTATTTCCCAGACTCCAACGCATACAATATCCACAAAGATTCTTCAAGAATGAAATCTAAAGTAGACGCTAGCAATAATGGAAATGAGGCAGAAGAATGGAGCAAGCCCGAGTTGAGAAGAAATAAACGATTACAGAGAGGGCTTTCCAATTATGGGAAACTTGAAATCATGAGCAAGATGGATGGAAATTCAAAGAACATAGCTAAACTATAATAAGGTTTGTGAAACTCCTTGATGTTGATACAGAGAATTCCTCAAATGAGTAACTCAGGAAAATGTGAGAATCCCCAGAATAGCGGAAGAATAGAGAAACGAATTAGGAGGTTGAGACTCAATGATATTTTCCTGGAAATAATCGTCTATGAACCACCATGGATGTCAATGGTGTTTGCAGATATTATGAGCCCCAAACAGAGTGCCCCTGTCTCCCCAAAACAACTCCCCTCAAAAGCTAAATATAGCTATTATTTATTTTTTTCATATTCTACAGTTCTCTTCGACTTCCAATGTTCTATAGGTGTAGTTTCTTTTCTTGTTTTAAAACACTTCAACTTCCGAACTCCTTAACCATTTTAAATTTCATATTATAATAATTATTTTTTCAAGATTATTTTGTTCATAATTATTATTAACTTCAATTTAACAATTTAAATCAATTTATCTAATAATATCACTTTTACTTTTAACGAATTAGTTTAATTTGATCATTTTTTCTAAATCATTTGATTTAATTTAATTGATTATTATTTTAATTTCTAATTATATTTTAAATAACCTTGCAAATCACTTATGATTTAATTAATTATATAAACATGACTACTGACATATGACATTTTTTTCACACCATCAAATAACACAGTAATCAATGAAGCACACACAAATACTCACACAAAGGTCCAGAACAATCTGACACGGAGGGGCACTACATTTAATTCATGCACAAAACTTATCTCAAAAGTTAAACATTACTATTTCCATTTTTTTTAATCAGTGGTATTATTATTATATATATTTTTGAAACATATTCCAAAAAAATATTCAACTTAAATTATTAAAAAAATATTCAATTTAACTATCAAAATAATATTTTAAAAAACATAAAAATAAATTATATTTTAAAGATTTAAAATTTTATTTGTAAATATATTTAATAAATTCTATAGTATAAAAAAAAAACTTAAAAGAATATATATATTTTTTAAAGCCCTCACAGCTACATAAAGACTTACTCTATAAAGGGTCATGCCCAACAACTATTTTTTTTTTTTAAATATTGAATATTTATAATAATCTATAAAATTTAATTTATTTAAATAAACTTTCAACTACAATTTTATTAAAAAGATTTCTATGGTTCCAATAAAATAAATTTCAATTCTTTTTTTTAATTCTTTTTTTTTAATAACTTTTAAATAATATTTTAATAAAAAATTCAATGGACTTTTAAATAAAGCTTTGATAAAAGTTTCTAATAAAATTTAAAATAAAAATTTGATAAACTTTGAATTTAAGTAAAAATTAGAAAAGTTTAAAGAAATAACTTTTAATCAAAGAGAAGGTTGTGTTATATAATTACAAAAGAATACAATCTCTCTTTTCTTCAAACAAATTCTTAATGCTTATACATATACATCTATTTTTTTTCAAATTAGTGAGATTAAAGGTTTAGTCCAACTTACTTGTGACGCTTGATGTTTAAATCCTTCTCTATTGAATCCTCGCTCCTCAGCTTTGCCAAGTCTTTGCTACTCTCCAAGAAGAAATAAAAACCCAACTCTTTCCTATGAAATTACTACCCTTGGAATTGTATGCAGAAAAAACAAATGATGAAAGAAAAGTGAGCATGAGAAATTCTATTTTTTTTTCCCTCCCCTTTGAAATGAGTTAAGGGTCATATTTATAGAAAAAATATATGGTAATTCGATGGTTAAGATTTAATTGTAAAAATCAACAATCGATATTAGGGAAGCAGAAAGGAAAGTTTCCATTTTGTCTCACGAGAGGATAATATTGAATTTTCAATTTCAAAAGGTGGATAATAGTGCACACACGTGAGAAGATAATATTGAATTTTAAATTTTAAAGATGGATAAAGGTGCACACAAGTTTCCTTTTTATGGGTAGTTTACTCATGAGGTTACTAAAATAAAAGTACTTAACTAATAAAAGAAAGATTTAAATTCTAAAATGAGATAAAAATCAAGGTGTTGACTAGAGAGAAGAATAGAAGTTAAAATAGAAAAGTATGACAATTTTTAAATAAAAATTCAATTTATTTATTCTTTCATGATAAGATATGCTTATTTTCATAATTAAATTTTAGAATCATAAATTTTCTATTTATTTTAAAGTACCTCATTTTAATATTTTAATTTATTGATTTTTAATTAATTAATTTATTTCTATGTTTTAATTTAATAACAAAATAAAATAATGATTATTTCGAAACCAACTTAATTTGATAATAAGGAGTTTCATTTTCAAAAGTATTAAGAAGAGGGTTGTGACAAGGGCAGTGTTGCTTGTATGGTAGTTATCCTCCTCGGTATTGCATTCTCTCCTTTTTGTTGTAATGTGTGAACAAAGACATATACCATGTTGAATTATTGCATCAAGTAATATTTTGAATTTGATATTCTAGTTTATATATATACATAAACGTGCATTGTCTCTGTATGAATTGGTATAATGCATTAGAAATTGTAATTTTCTAATAGTATAGATTTGCATATTAGGTGTTGTGGTAATAGTAATTGCTGATTAATATTTATGCAGAAATAAATGACTTAGATTGTCTCTGTTAATCAACATATGAGGTATTCCATTATGATTGTTTTTTGGTTGCGTAGCTTTATAATTTGATAGTTCATAATTTCCATTTAGTGATAAACTCTCTTTTATAGTTATAGATTCAAGTTGTGTGGTTGTCAGGTAAATGATTAACTTTTTTTTATAACGGGTAGTGAGAGCAAGGGAAATGGATTATAATATGATTTTAATGTGTAAATATATTTTTTTTATACTAATAATAATAATATGGTATAGGTTTTAGTTTATTAATAAATAGAATGATTTATTTGATAAGGGGAAACAAGTAGGAAAGAATTAAAAAAAAAAAGTTTTTCTTACCCTAATAATTAATCGGGCATTTAATTGAGTTAATTAGATTATCCCTTGTTACTAACAATGTCATATGGTATCACAGTAAAGAAGTCCCAATTATGTAAGTATCATGGTTGAGACCCGTGTGGGATATAGTGACTAGTTTTGTAGAGGTCTTGAGTAGCCTAAAAGACAAGTGTTGAGACTTCAACAACATGGGAGGATGCATCCTGTATAAGAGAGGCTTACCCATATTTATTTAGTGGCTTTCTGGAGTAATCCATGTTCTAGGGGGGAGGATGTAATACCCCTTGTGTTGTTGATATTATTTTGTGTTGATTTTATACTTGGTTTGTGATGGTGATTAGTTCACTAGATTGGTTGTGTGTGGATTCATAGTTTGGTTGGTTTGTTGCACTTGAAATTACTTATGATGCTTGATGATACATTTCGTGGTGATTATGTTATATGGTTATGCTATGGTTTTCTTTAATAATATATGTGGTGATGTTGTGATTCTATGCTGCTACAATTTTTTATGTGTTTGCTAGTGAGTCTTGGTGAAAGGATGGAGTGGCAGATGTCACTTGCTTGCAAGTGCCCTGCTACCTCACGATTACCTTTCATGGTGTGTTTGCAATGGATATTTACATGGTACTTGACATTTTTTTCTATGAAGGATGTAAGTACTGGACACCAACTCCACCTGCTTGACAGATTTGAGTGTGTCCCATAAACCCAACGGGTATGATGCTAAAAAGGGAGTTAATAAGGAAGTGTCCCCATCCCAAGTTTGTCACCTTGTTGTGAGTCCAATGGTGTCTTTGTCTCAAACTCATCTTTGTTTAAGTTTGGGTTAGTGTTGATTATTTATTTTAGTATGTAAATGTTTGTTATTTAATTAATCTTTATTTTATGTGTGATTAATTAATGTTATTTAGTTGATATAATTATTTGTAGGAAATTTTAGTTAAAGTTAATTAATTAAATTTTCTTGATTGAGTAGATAGTTTAAATAAAAATATTAGATCCTATAATGTGAATTAGAATTTTAAATTTGCATAAGGTAAGTGGTATTAATTATTGAATTTTTGAATTAATTAAATAGCATATAATGCTTTATTTTTAACAAAAGAAAATAATTTTTTAAAAAATAGTTAAATTATAATTAGAATATTCATGGGAGTGAGTGGGGAATTGAAAAAAAAATATTGTTTAAAAATATTCTCGGAGAGAATATTGGCATGTTGTGAATGGAAAGAAGTTACTTCATGAAAAGAAAATTGGGTGTAGAATGGTTTTTGGGTTTTGCGAGTTTTTGGTTAAAATTTGAGGAGGTTTTTTGGAATCTATTTGGGGCTTACATTTTGTATCTTGCTAGAAGTGAAGATTCTGGAAAGGTTTTATAAGTTGAACTCTGAAGGTGAAGCTTTGCTCCAACCCTCGTTCCTTCAAGCTTTAGGAAAATAGATTCCTTTACTGTTTGTTTAATTATTTTGTTGTTTTGAAAAGATTGTTTGTACAATATATTATGAATGCATGTTTTGTTTCTATATGGTTCATTCTTGTCTTATTGCTTATCTTTAATAAATGTTTAAATGAAGATATGTGAATGAATGGGTTACGTTAGTAGAAATAGTAATTACTTTTATCAATTTTGTTAAGGGATAGATTGCATAATGTCACCTCTTGTACCCCAAGGTACTTAGGTGTTTAACATGTAATCATTAGCTATGTTAGTTGCATTAGTAAACTTAATGTTTATTCTTTATGTTTCAAAAAAAAAATTATTGCATTTTTAGTTGTCCTTTGGGATTTGTGTGACGGGGTGTTACACTATCACAGTAATTTGGGAGGATAACACCGTGATTCATAAAGAAGGGTACAACAACCAACTACCCTGCACATTTGTACAAGGTCTAAACACCTAAAAGTTCCCAACAACTAGAGTAGAGTTGAGGAGTAAATCTACCTATCCTACATATATGTTTCCATCACCATCATCCACCCCTCAACTCTATTCACCCAATAGATTTAGGCATTAGTCAAATTTAGATCATTTTTACAAACTCTCTCTATACACCTAATTCTTGAAACATCTATAGTAGGAACTAGTTAGTAAGATTTACATTTACTTCACACCTACATGCCATAGTGGGTAGATTTCCCAAACTAGAGACAATATTTAAGCCTTTAAATCTACCTTATCATTCAAGTACACCTACCTAGGTTTAGCAGAGCCTAAAGAGCAAGGGGTTATCAATCATATTCACCCCATTCGTTAGCCAAAAAATGTAATAAGATACTGACATCCTCTTAAGGTTGAAAACCTTCATTTTTGAGGCTTAATAGATTGGCGACTCTACTGGGGAGAACTTGAAGAAATCCAGTAGAAAACTGCCTTTCCTTATTGAGTCATAAAATCCTTTTTGCATCCTTTTCACCTCACATAATTGAGTAGGGGATTCTGCTAGGGTAAACCAAGAACAACATCAAAATCCATTTCATTTTCCTACTTTTGAAAAAGTGGGTGGAAACTCTGTTAAAAACTCAATGAAAAATACAAAGAGATCATGTAACAACACCATTTTCTGGTCAAAATAAATATTTCAAAACAAGAGAGGAGTCTTGAGTTGATTCAAGAGATGTTACAAGGGGAAGCCCAACTTGCTTCACTTAGATCACAACATATACTAGTCTCTAATCAGGTTGAGTATGTGGATACAAGTAGACCTTGGATCCCACAAGTGCCTCATATCAATGGAAGTAGTACTCATTATACACAACAAAACATTCATGCACCACAAGCTTCATATCAAATAAATGCTTATCTTGTATCTCCTGGAAAAAGATTAGTGAGCTACCAAAATCCATATGCCTCTTCAAATTTTGTCTCAGACATTGATAAACCATTTAAATTCAAAAATATCTAAGGACACCCAAATCTTTATCCCTACAAGCTGATAGAATTGATAAAGCATATCCCTAAATTTGATGGAGAAGGATATGAATCAACTCATAAGCATGCACAAAAATTTTGGGATTTCATTGTGGACTTTTAGATCTATCCCAAAGATGTCATTATGAAACTTTTTTCAAGATCTTTAAGGGATGATGTAAGGGAATGGTTTATAGTCTTACCCATGCAAAGTATATCTTCATGGGAAGATCTCAAAAGACTATTCCTGAGCCAATATGATGACAATTATGAAAGTTATACACAAAATTTAGGACCTTAGTCTATTCTAAAAAAAAATGAGATGTCATATGATACACCAAAGGGTAAGAGTTGTCTTCAAAGTGTAAAAGGCCTTGTTTTCCCATCCCACCCACCTCAATACCCCGCACACCATAGTCAAACATATATTTTTTATCATCAATTTTCACCTGATGTTAAACCTTCTATTTGTATTCAAAATATAAGCCAAATTATTTTAAAATCATTTTGTGGCATGAGATATGAATGAGAATCTAGACACTCTCTATTCAGTAGAATGGAAAATATCTATGTGGAAATACCTCTTGATTATGTTGGTGTTTTTTCTAGCAGAACCTTGAAGTTCTCTAAAGGGTAGCTAACCCTTATGCTCAATAATTTTCAAAGCTAGTGGCCAACAAACAAGAAAAGGATTATGAGACCTTTACTCCTACTCTTTAGGCCCTACAAGACCTAGGATGGTGTTCCTTTCCATGCTCAAGTGATTCTTATCTAATTGAGAACACATTTGTACACAAATTGATTCATATTAATTGCAAATAAACATAATTCACTAAAGATTTGGTAGACCTTTGAGTAAATTATTATCTGTTTGCTAGAAATCAGGGAATACTTCAAACTCATACTTCACAATTAAGAGATTTTTAATGAATTGTGTTCTCATTTTAAATCCATAGCTAGGCATATCACTAATTCATTTACTTGCAATATTTCCTAACGAATAGACTAGTGCTTCATCAATTGAGATAATCGAGTCAATACAACAACCAATAATATATCAGCCATTTAATTCATACATTGATGGACTATTGTCATACTACTTTGTAGTATTCAACTCACTATATCTAGAGCACTATTTAACAAATCTTGTATTCATCCCTCACAAACTTGTGACTTTATCTTTGAAACATTTTAACCAATTCTTTGAATTGAAGCCAAAGTAAATTCACACATCCAATTAAAACAACTAGAGACAAACAAAAAGATCATTGATAATTTTCATTTATAATAAACAAGGGAGTCAAGAACTAAAACTAATTTAATATTCTTACATATATGACTTATAACCAAGACAATTTTACTATTCTATTCATTGATATTTTCTAGAGAATGCCTTTTCTGAACTTACCTTTTCACCTAGACCATTATTTGAAACATAAAATTCAAATGCCTGTAATGAGCCCTAAAATCCCTTTTATAGAAAAAGGCAGCAACAAGCATCAGGATCAATTACAATTACATTTCATTGCACCAAAATTTGAGATGTCCCCCAGTTAGTTACATGTAGTCATTGCAAAGTATGCAAGAGTAAAAGACAAAACTCAACATCCTTTGAATGAAGACCTACCAGCCCTTCAAAAGGCATAGTTTGTTACTATTGTAGCATTGAATCACCTTGTCCTTATTGACCAAAGAAGATTCTCCATTCATAGATTCAGTAAAATCTTGTATACAACCTAGAAAAATCATACCTACAGTCAAAGTGAGGAATTCTAGAACTTCTCCAACACACCAGCCCGAAAGATTTCCACATCATCACTAAGAACAAAAAAACACAAACATGTTGAAGAAGACAATCCTAATACGGTGGTTATGGTGTCATCAGAAACAAAAATGGGTTAGAGACACTACTCTGAGTTGTCAGCATCAGAGCATACTCACCAATGCCCCACTCATGATGGAACTGGAGGAACTGTCACCACTTCCTCGTTAGAGTCTTCAGAAGGTACTAGGGAAAGGGGATAATAGCCACACTCCATATCAATGTCACCTCCACTATCTAAAGGGCTATCAGAAACCTCAATGAGAGAATTATGTCTCCCTAGATAAGCCTTACAGTACTTGCATCTTTTCTTTTCCTTATTTTCATATTGAACCATCTCCTTCCCATTAAACTTTACCAGTTCTTCTAAAACGGTCCAACTTCTTAGATGCTAATTACCCCTTACATCATATTTCTTGAATTTCCTATGTGCCCTTCTACCATTTGGTGTATCAGGAGCTCCTTATGTTTCAATTTCATCTTCAAGAGAATTATCTTTAGATTTAAGTAAATTTAGTTTCCTATAACTTCACACTGGCTTAACAGACTCGCCTAACTTACTCATTTTCACAATAACTAGAACAAGAACAAGAAGATTCCTAACTACCAGAAAAACCCTTACCAACTTGCTCTTAGAATTAACTTAATTTTCAATTTCTGAATGCAAATTTAAAAGGAAAATAATGGCCATCAAACCTCATTATATCGATCCATGCAAGTGTGCCAACCATTAATACTCAAGAAAAGCTTATGCGAGCGAGCTGACAATAGTTTTCTTTGATTTTTAAATCTTGGCCTTTGATCACACTTTAAGATAAATTAATGGATAGCTATTGTATACACCTAAAATCGGTCAAGATAATTAATTAATTAAATACAAGTTATTTAATTAATGAACCTTCTATTTCATCTACTTATAAATAAATCTTAAATTTATTTATATAGTTCACATTTTCTAATTCTTCTATCTTAAATCACATTCTTGTAATCTTAATTAAATAAACAAATTTCAATAGTTTGTTTTATTTAATTATCTTTCCTCTTATTAAATTTAAAATTCTAAAATTTAAATTTAGTCACATGTCTGTACAATGTTTTCCTCTTGCCACCTCATCATGTGTCTCATGAATTTAAATATCCTTAATATTTAAATTGGTATTTTATCTCAACCAACTAAAAAAAACCTTGAGACACTTGGCTCTCTCCATCATTTGATTCTCCTTTACACTTTCCATGGTGTTATATTAAAGGGAACACTCTCCTTGATTCCCTCTAACTTCTTCATCCTTCACCCTAGATCTCTCCAGCTAAAATATTGACCATTGGTTGTTGCCACATGAGAATAGTCCTTGGGAATTCTATAATCTAGCCTCATTGTACAACATTTCATATCCAAACTTTGAGCAATCTTACTCCTCATAATTTTCATTAGAGCATTTAGAGAGCATTTGAGCAATTAGCAATTAGTATTTTAGAAGCAATTAGCTTAGAATCATGGCTTTTGTATTAGTTGCATCTTAGTTATTACAGTAGTTTACTTACAACATTTAGCATCATATCATTATCCCAACATCATAGCATCATTATCACAACAACATTATCATACATCTTAGAAATAAATCATGTAGGAATATATTTCTTGCATTTTCCAACATTCCATTCTTCAGGTTGTCATTCTAATAGTCATGTAGTGCATATACAATCTTAGAGCCATTATGATTTAACAAATCCTTGGAGATAGGAAGCAATGGGACAACATTGAGAGATTTCTAGCTCTGATTTGATTATTGTATTTGAATCTCTTAATATAATGTTTCATTGATTGTGTTGTATCTATTGCTTTTACATTTACACATTTCAATACTTCACAATATATTTTGGCACCCACCATGGGGCCTAGCCCCCTTTTTATTAACGTTTTCTAGAAGTTTTTCATGAATAGGTTGGATGTGAACTTCTATGTAGCGCATTCGTGATTTCTTCCAACGCATACAAAACATATTCTAATGCATTTGGTCCCTATTACAACACATCCAACCCATCTTTCAGGGCATCCAACTTATCTTTTAACGCATTCAGGGGTTATTTTAGTGCATGCAGGGGGTATTTTAGTTCATTTAGTAGTTTTTATAGTGCATATAGTAGTTATTTTAGCTCATATGTATGATCTTTTAGCTCATATGTTCTCTATTTTAGTGTATCTAGATTTCTTTACAAAAATTCAAAATTTAGAGAACTGATCCATATTTACTATTTTTGTAGGTACTTTTAAATGGTGTCAAAGACAATGATATGAAACTAATAATGGTGTTTACATGGGATGGAATTTTTATTTCTTTCTTTTGATTAAATTAGGTACCTATTTTAACTAAGAAGTTAATGAACACCATGTGTATTGTGCTTGTAAAGTGATAGGCCTATGCTCTCCCCTTCACTAGGTGACTAGAATTCCAGACTCACTATTTTATGTTTTGATAGCACCTTTAGAAGGCCTCCCATAGTGGGAAAAAGTACTTACCTAATGGGAATGACCTAAGTGGGAACAACTAAAGCCAGGTTTTCTAACCCACTATAATCAAAAGTGAATCTAAGGAAACTCACGATTCAATAGTAGTGTGCAAGATAACCATCCCTAAAGCCTTTGTTTTAAAGGTTGGGAGGTCTCTATTACCTATTTTCATTACTTGCTCAATTATGTTGAGCTTGTTAATTTTAAATTGAGGAAAAGGTACATTCAAATCATTCCTACATTACATTCAAATGCATAAATGAAATAATCCATAAAATATTACAATCACAAATTACTGCATTTATACACATGCATGTAATAGAAGAAGGATTCAAATCTTTCTTTTCTGAACAAAGCAATCTTTATTGAATGTAAAAGTGTACATTATCTCACACAAGCCCTGAGATTGACTTAACCTATTCAATGCAGATAAAGAAGAGAATATACATGAATAGGTAAAAGAAATGTGAATTGAAAGAGGGAGACCAATCATTGCCTGAGAATGATTGGTTCTTGTTATTTCATCTTGTCCTGCTGCTACCCTAAGCTGCTTGTTTCCTTCCCTGCTCCATATCACTCCTAGTTTCCTACATCTAGAAATAGCAACGGTGTTAGAGAAATGCTCTCAGCAATGAAAGATCTCAAATCTTACATGAACAAACAACAATGCATGTATAAACCAATCTCCATGTGCATTAAATATGCATTTATTTTTCTAATCTGTTTGCTTCATGTGAAGATACAAGAAAAGTAATGTTGCTGATTTGTTTCATTTAATATACACACATGGGATAAATGTGGCTCCCACAAGGGTTGAGCCCAGCATGCTATCTTTCTATGTTTTGACAAAATAAGCATGTTAGGACTTCCATGACATTGTGATGGAATTAGAGATAAATTTATCATTCATAGCAGTGAATTTATTATATTTACTAATATAAGCAATAGAAGTATACTTAATGGAATCACAATGTTTTGAAAATCTAACAATGTTATTCATCAATCATGGAATGATATCATAAGATTGACAAGTATTGGTGCATTTGAACAATCAAGTGATCATAAAGATAGCATGATCATACAAAATATTTATTCATCACAGTGCTATAGTAATGCAGTCTCATGACAACTTACAAGTATACAATATGCCATGCATGAGAGGCCACAAACTAGAATTCAAGACTTAGGAAATCATGACAACACTTAAAAGATGGCTACAGGGATAAATGAAAGAATTGTACTCACTACATGGTTACAAGAACGTAAATTTGGAGCTGAATCTAAATATGATGATTCCAAATACAAGCAAGAATCTATAGATGTTTCAAATCAAAAAGAAGAGCTCAACTCCATTGACTTAGAGTGGTAGTGCCTATTAAAGGATATCCCACAATGATACAACTACTGAATTTAGATAGTAATCGATAGAATTAAAAGGTAACATGAATTACAACATCATGTTAGGGAAATGCTACAAGATTTGAAGAGACAATGAAGGGGTAATACATAATGCTTTTGTACAAGATAGTGAGATCCAAATTTAGCATCACCATAGAGTACAGTCCATGACAAACAACAATGATGAGAAAGTATATAGAATGCTCATAAGTAAAGAATGTACTAGTGAGAACAAAGCTTAGGTGCCATGGTTCACTATTTTCAATGAGAGATACTTAGTAAAATCCTAACATAAGGAGGTGCAATCATTAAGCAAAATATTGTCATTTTGATGATCACTAGGGGATAGTCATGAAAGACGGAACAACCATATGACAATTTACAACTTACTCCTCTGGGAATGCAATACAAATGATAATGATACCGATACAACCGTGCTTAAAGGATTATCACAATAGAAATAGTTAATAAAGAGGCTTAAGGATAGTGGGATTAAAGATAAAGGTTGAACTTCAAGGCATAAATGGTATGCAGAATGATAGCCTTGAGGAAGTTTGTAACTAGATAGAGCACAAAAGACAGTAATAAGGAAGCATTCATGTTAAGAGGAAACATTTAAAGGCAAACTTTTTTGTCCTAATTCAAACATTGGAGTCATGTTCAAAGTAAAATCAAGAGTTCATAGAGCTATACAAACTATGCCATAAAATGCAACTCTAGCATTATCATCTAGAGAACAACTCAAGTCATAGCGACAAAAGCAAATGTTAAAGGTACCATGACAATATGAAGCAACTAAAACTTTGTTCTATAATTGAATCGATCTATATATCAAAATAGAGAAAATGTATTCAATTCAAGAAGCAATTCATATACAGCACAGAGGCCCTTGTGCACAATATAGACTCAGAATGTATGATGTCTGTGAAAGAGAGATTATGAAAATATACCAATACAGTGCCCAAAGTACTCAGTTAAGGGTTCTAATACCTACATAATGACTATGATGGCCATGAGGCTTGCAGACGAGGTTGAAGTCCTAACCAAAGTATGGCCATTTTCAAAAAAAGAAAAACATCAAATCATGCCTGAAGCACAAATGTCACGGCTAATATGTATTTCTTTCTTAGATATAAAAGGTCCATTCGAGGGTTTATTCTACAAGAAAATACATATAATTTAAATAAATAAAAGGAAAAACTCTGGTGAATACAAATGATATAGACCCTTGAAAGGTTTCTTCAAAATTTGAAAGCATAGCACGGGTTTGGCTATTCAAAATGGTCATAATAACTTGTCTATAGGTTTTGAAATCGTTGATTCTCTCAGCCCAAAGAAATATGGAAGTAAAACCCTTGTCCTTTAACTAGAGTTTGAAGCAAATAAGTGCAACCATTTCTCTTATATTTTCATAGGAAATCACAAATACTAAGGTGTTCATGAAGAGAATCATGGAGTCACAGATTTTTTTGTAGAAAATGAACAAAATGAGAAGCCACGACTTGGGCATTTTATTAAAATCTTCAAATTTTCACTTGAAATCCAAAAATCCTACATAGAAGCTTGTGGTTGTAGCTTACAGAGGTAAGAAGTGCTAGAAATCTTCAGAAATGAAAGATTTGAAGCCATTATCTAAGGGTTTTTGTTAAAATCTTAAGATTTTTTACATCAAGAAAATACAAGGAGAAGACAACATTTTCTTCCACAACGAAAATGAAAAAACATAGGATTTAAAGGAAGTTTACGTATGTTCTTCCAGCACAAATCCTTCAGGAAATCTTGATAGTAACTCTACTCAAAACCCTTGGCAACACCTTCTTTTCTAGAAAGCTCTATGTGCATGAAATGCTTCTGTCTTTTCTATTACATCCTTTATGTAGGGTTTTTCCCTATCTTTTGCTGATAAGGAGAAGTTAGGCATTTTTTCCTATGATTTAAAAATCAAACCTATAAATTTTCTCCTCATGGGCTAAAGCCGCATGCTTTATGCCTTAGTATTTTTCATTTTAACACCTTCTAGGTCTTTAATAAGTTAACTTTGTCTTCTTCATTTTCTTTTGCATTTTTCTTCTTAAAATGTAAAGTATTTTTAATTAAATGATGTTTATAAATCATTTAATCAAAAAATGCTATTTTCAAATGCTAAATAAATGAAGTGATAGATGGATTTTCAATGCATGGGGAGATATATATATACTTAACTTTATGACTTGGAGAAAAAGGAGGGAGGTTTTAATTAGTTTACAAACACATGGAGGAAATATGGGAGTCATTATTTTGGTTCTTTGGGAAATTTAGAGCAAATTTAGGCATGTTGAGTCCATTTTCAAAAAAATTTAGGAGTAGTTATTGCTTGATTAAGTCTTGCATGGATTTTTCATTCATCATGAGCTCTTTTTGAGAGAATATAGGTGCTAGATTTTAGGCCTTATTGTTTCATCCGACCCATAAAACTTCTAAGTCCTATTTTGATGGATTTTGGTTTGGAGTTGAGAGATATAGTCACTTATGTGACTTCATTGTAATCAATTCTTAATTTGTAGATTTTTGGAGATGGTGATTTTGTAGTCCTTTCTCAGAGTTGAACACATTTTTGTAACTCATTTGAGGAGAATGAAATATAGATAGTGCCTTGGATTCTACTAATTTTGAGTTCTGCCACCTTATTATTGCAATATTTGTGCATCATTGAGTGATTTATCAAGCTACTTGTTAGGTGTCTAAATCTCCTTGAAGTTTTGTCTCCTGTTTTCATGCCTTTTTTTGCAAAAGTATGTTTTTTTAGGTTATAAGTTGTGCTAAAAGTTGCATGTATCTTTGGATTGTGAAAAGTTACTTTTCCTCTTTGAGGGTTAATGGATTCAAGCACTCTTGTAAAATGTTTATGTTTGAACTTATAGAAATAAGATGTACAGTTTAGCTATATCATTAGTAGCCAAGTGTATGCAAGTCTGAGTCATCATAGACTTTTCCAGTTTGGTGAATCACCTTTTCTTTTCATTTCAGTTTAGTTTTCATTTTAAGTACTCCTCCTTTTCCTCTATAAAAAGGTAGTAGTTTTAGGTGATATCCAATAAGGAACCAACTTTCTCTAGAGGTCCTTTTCTATCATAAGGTTACCCACATCCTTAGAAAAGTTCTCATGTTACACATGATTAGCTTAGTCAAATTTTAGCTTGGGTGAAAATCATAGCATTAATAGTTTTGGCACGCCCGGTGGGATTTTCGAATCAATTAGTTTAGAAAGAACACATAATATTGCTAGTTTTGATATGAAACCAGTAATTTTTAGACATTAAGAGGTTGAAATCTACATATTTGGTGACTCCAAGCTCAAAGTAACTGGTTTTTGCAGTCTAAGTGTTGATTTCATAGTAATATGTCATACCATTCACCATTCCATGAAAATGTTGTCTATACACCTTCTTATTTTCCATATCAAAGTAGTCATACTATTAATTTCATAGAATATAACAAGCAAAGTTACTTTTCGAATGAGTCTCAAAATTTTGATAATATGAGTTTGGAGAATATGTCTTTATATTTCCAAAAGCAGTTTCAAGAGATTGAAAGACAGTAGGAGGTCGACAGGTAGCAAGAAGAGCTTGCTTATCAAGCTCATATTCATTAGCAAGAGATGAAAGTTCAAAAAAGACAATATGAGGAATGGCTTGCAAAGAAAATAGCTACAAAGGAAAAGAAAATGAGGCTTTTACTTATTCAAAACTAGAGGTTAGAAGATCCAACAACTCCTTCCATTCCTAGTTTTAAACAAGCTCATATCTTAATGAGTCTACCTGTAAAGGAAAGTTCAGAGTATACAATTCCAAGTTTCAAACTTACTGAACATTCTCATATTCTGAAAGAGTATCCAAGGATTGAGATTGCAAATTTCAAAAAAAATCATCCTAAGGAAGAGATAGCATGTATGTCCAATGAATCTATTGTTTCTCACGAACAGTCTTTAATGGAATCTTTATACGTAGAGTAGAAGGCCTCTGTTCAGGATCCACTCAGATATGAAGTCAAACATGAGGAACTAGTCCTTTAAATTGAAAAGCAAGAATCAATAAATGATGTAGAGTAGCCCATTGATTCAGATAGCTTAATCCTTTGGGAAAAGATTAAAGAGGTAAATCCTTTACATCTAGCTATAAGGTGTTATCAATTGAAGAAGCAAAGGATTGGGGTAAGTGCACAAAGTTGAGTCCACGAAACGTGGAAGTTTTTTCCCTTAACCAAAATATTGAAATCAGCATTGAGGAAACGGGATCCCGATTTAAATAAACAGGATCCCAATTTTTAAAAATTGGGATCCCGTTACGGTTCAGGATCCCAAGCCTGAGACGAAATGGGATCCCGCTTTTTAAAAATTGGGATCCCGTTTCCCATAGGATTCTGAACCAATGGAAACAGAATGGGATCCCGATTTATAAGAAACGGGATCCCGATTTATAAAATGCGGGATCCTGATTTATAAATAACGGGATCCAAAGTTCTATAAATCGGGATCCCATTTTATACTGCTATTTATTTTTTCTTAAAAATAGTTTTCACTGCTCTGCGGACGAGACCCCGAGTATTGGCAACAATGACTCCATGACCAGCTACAGGTACCCCACCTAAACGCCATTTTGTTGCATTTTTTTAGTTTGAATTGAAATTTTGAAAGAAATATGTTAATTTAGCATTTTTTTTTAATTTATTTCACATTTTAATCATTTTTTTAATTGTTATAGTAGAATTTAATAATTGTAAAAATAGACGAAAACTTGCAATGAAACCTAAATGTTTTTTAATAAAAATGAAAAAAAAACCTTGAATTGTGTTTTAGAAACAAAATTTAACTTTTGAAACCTAAATTGTTCAATTAAACCCAAAAAAAATTGATTTTGAAAACCCTAATTGAAACAAAACAAAAAAATTGCATTTCAAAACCCTAGAAATTGAAATGAAATAAAAACATTGCATTTACAAATCCAAATCAAGCTTTTTGAAACCCTGAATTCAAATCAAACGAAAAAAATTGAATTTGAAAACCCTAGTTTGAATTGAAACGAAAAAAAATCATTAAAACCTGAATTGTTTAAAACTAAAACCCTAAATTGAATTGGAACAAAAAATTTGTTAAAACCCTAAATTGGAATCGAACAAATCATTTTAAGTTTGAAAACTAGGTAATTTCGAGCTCAAAAAAAATCATTCGCATTGCTTAAATGTTTTAAATTTTATTTGCTTATTATGGAAAAAATGATATATATTAAACTTTAGTTTCAATATTAAATTATAATTAGATTAGAAATCAATATGTTAAAGAATGGTTAAAATTCATAAATTTTATCTTGATGTTTGTTGCAAATTTAGTTAACAAATTCGTAAATCTAAACACGTACAATCGATTCCAATTGACACTAACTTGCAAGTCTAAATTATGCCAAGGGCCACCCAAACTTCACCCTAAGTTTGCTAAACCCTAGACCCTAAACTGTAAAATCTAAACCCATAACACTAAAGCATTTGAAATTTATGAACCCTAGACCCTAATTTTTCATTGGACATACCTAAAATTATGTAGGTTCAATGTCAAGAATGGGTCTATTTGGTAGATTTATGAAAACTATTTTGAATATCTAGAATGCCATAAAAGTATAATTATAGCAATTCCAATTGGAAACACTTGGGTACATATATATCGTATGAAATTTAAATCTAGGAAGGTGTCTATCATATAGGCGAGTTGATAATACATGGAAAGAGGTTTGTATGGGAATATATGTATTAAGAAAAACATACCACATGACCTCTATAGGATTTTTAAGATGTGATCCTAGATAATAATCCACCCATCCTCAATCATAATGGATTCTTTAGCAATTAAGAGAGATTCAATTTAACCATAAAATTACCTATATTTTGATACTATATAGATTTATGTGGAAGGATAGAAATGCATCAATAAGGAGACAAAGACAGAACCATTTAACACCTACAAGGTACACCTATTACATGGGAAAGGGAGGAAGTACATCATGATAGTTTGGAGGAACTACATGCTATTATTACAATTTAGAGATCTAGGAGGATGATTCATTTAAAAGAAATATACTTAAATATTTATATTATTTAATATATTATATTTAATATAATATATTAAATAATATAAATATTTAATATCATAAAATATAATATAAGATTACAATTAAGGATAGGTAATGTTACAATTTACTTGGGGTTTTAATGACGATTAGGCTTAAGATTCAATTAGGTTTGTAGTAAATAGTTAGGTTACAATTAGGAATATATAATAAATATTAATATAATTATAATACAAATATAAATTAAGTTAAATAATATAATATAGGAATACATTTAAGATTACCTAGTAAAGGTTATAATTTAATTAAGTTTCAATTAGGTTTGCAATTCAATTAGGATATGGTTAGGAGTGGAGATCATTTAGCATTCTATTATTGTTAGAGTATGGGTTACATTTAAGATTATTGTTATTTTTGTGATATGTATAGATTGATTCTTTTTTAACATCATGATAACTTTTTTTTATTAGAGGGGTGAACACTTTTGACCCAGAACTAGATGGAACCAATGAGGCTATAGTATGACTAAATTTGGACCTCAGTAGACATCTAGATCCCCTTAAGCCATCCTATCACCTTAAATCCTAAATCAATTTCTTAAGGGGTCCCAATATGACAAATTTCTTAAAGGGATCAAAAAAGTTCTTAAAATTTGGTGAAGTTTCCCAAGGCAACCAAATTTAACAATAATAAGATCGTGCAAGATTATAATATGAATGAGATTTCATGATCTAGGTTGGTCAGTTGAAACAAGAGTAGATCTCAATCAACTATTCCACAAGAAAATGTTCTTCACTAACTTGCAAGTTCATTAAATATTTCAAGGGGCACCAAAACTTTACCCTAAGTTTTGTAAACCCTAAACTCTGAACTCTAAAATCTAAACCCTAAACACTAAACCATTCATTTTGTCCTACCCAACACCATAAAGTGAAATTTGGTTGTCTTAGGAAAATCCGCCATATTTCATTCCCTTATGCCATGTAATTTTGTCCTAGGATCTTACTACATGTACATCCCCTTAAGTTATCCTATTACCCTAAACCCTGAACTCTAAAGTCTAAACCCTAAACCCTAAAGCCATCATTTTTTCTTAGGCTCTTAATGAAATTTGGTTGCCTTAGGCAACACCACCAAATTTCATTCCCTTATGCCATGTAATTTTTTCCTAAGATCTTACTACATATATCCCCTTAAGTTATCCTAAATCCCTAAAACCTAAACTCTAAAGTCTAAACTGTAAACCCTAAAGCCATCTTTTTTCTTAGGCTCTTAATGAAATTTGGTTGCCTTAGGCAACTCCACCAAATTTCATTACCTTATGCCATGTAATTGTTTCCTAGGATCTTGCTGCATGTAGATCCCCTTAAGCTATCCTATTACCCTAAACCCTAAACTCTAAAGTCTAAACCCTAAACCCTAAAGCCATCATTTTTTCTTTAAAGGCTCTTAATGAAATTTGGTTGCCTTCGGCAACTTCACCAAATTTTATTCATTTGAGCCATGCCATTTTCTCCTAGGACCTCACTAGGCGTAAATCCCCTTAAGCCATCCTGTCACCCTAAATCATAACCGATTTTTCTTAAGGGTTCCAATGACATTTCCAATATTTGACATTTAACAATTAAAGGAAAGTTAATTGATGTTCCTTCAAATGAGAATTGTTAAGGCCATTTTATATTGAATGGTTTAAAATCTTGGTAGGTTCACTCATATCTTAAAGATCACATGGATCCATTCAATAATAGCAATCCACCTCCCGCCATCCACAACACCTTCACCTCCACCTCCGCCCACTCCACCTTTAAACAATGAATAAGCATGCTCTGCAAGATTTATACACATTATCAAAATGCTGTAGCTATAATTGTGATGTTTCATTCATAATAGACAATGTTCCTAATTTTAAAGAACATATAATGGTAAGGCTATGATCTATATGAATTTTAGTGACATTTGTATTTTCATATATGTTGATGTCCCATTTTATATTTTGAATGGTTTATATGTATGGTATTTGCCTAAATGCATGCATAATATCTGTACATCTATGATAAGTTACATAATCAATAATGTATATATATGTGTATGCACTCATATCATTAATAAGCATATATCATGGACATGTGATCCAGATTCAATAATAATTAGCACCTATCTCACACTCTCCAGCCATCCATCTCCAACACCTTCTCACCTCCATTGCCCACTCCAGGCATCTCGTAACTCCCCCACCTCCACCTTGACCTAAAATCAAATAGAACATGCTCATTTGCAAGCACAAATCATGATGCTTCATTTTTGATCTAGAACCATCAAAAGATCAAATCAACATTATTCATCAAATGTTCCCAAGTACATCGCAGGAGGATCAGCACGCTCCGATGTGAGTGGGGAGATAGAGCGATGATGATGATGCGAGTATGGGCTAGGAGTGTGATCCCCCATATATGTACTAGTTGTCATCAAGTGTTATGGACCTGATCAGGCTACACCTAGTCAGGTGGACGGGGAGATTCTGGTGGTTCATCTGGTCGCATTAGTTCATTTGTAGAGTTCCTCATAGGAACATCACCCTAGATGTATAAATATGCATCTAGATCGAACTCATTTTATAATAATTTTTATGGTTGTATAATCAAAGAAAAGTTTGCAATACATTTTAACAATCAAATTTTTTGGTGTACAGATGACACTTTCGGCAAGGGAGTTCCACAAGTACATACATCTACACCGGTCATACTTGGCAACCCTTATGGGGTATTTTGATTTGAATTTTTAAAATATATATGAAATCATAAATTATTTAACTTGAGTTTTAAATTTATAATTGAAACACATATGTTTCAAATATTCAAGGTGAGTCAATCAGCATCCACGTTGATTCCTCCTGAGGGATTGCACTCCTCCACTATCAGCGATATAGAGGGGTAGGTACATTCATATTGTAAATTTCTTTAAAGTTTATTAGTAAGTTACAATTTTATGAGTTTTGAATTCACTAGATATATGAAACGCATGCATGTACACTTGTAAATATTATAAGTGTTAAATTTCTATGTACATGTATGTCTAGGTTAATACCACAATAAGAATGGGCATCGGGCAAACATTTGATGTTGCAGTTACTCGTGAGGCCACTGATTTCCAGGTTGTTTACAAAACTTTCTACACAAAATGTGCAAACTTGAATATATATGTATATATTAACCTAATTGAATTGTACATGCTTTAATTTTGATCTTGTAGGACTTTGTTAGTGCAACTTTCAGCACTGACCTAGAAATAGTTACACCACCAGGAGGACATGTAGAGCAAGTTTCAGATCAAATGGTAATTTAATTTTTTTGTTATATTTAAAGTGAATTATAAATTTTAAATTGAATATATACATATTAATAGATATTTTCACATATTCTTTTTCTTTTATAGCATGAGACACATCCTGTAGTTGAGCATGTACAGATAGGTCCTGGAGAAGAGCCTAGTGCACAACCTCAAAATACGGTATGTAATTAAAATATGATAAATTCTGAATTAAATTGAATAAAAATAATAATTGTAGAGTTGTACATCTAATTTTGAATTTCTTTGTCTTGTTTATGTAGATTGGTTTAGATAATTTAGAGGTTTCTTTAGGTGCACCAGAGCATCCAGATGTAGATATGGTGGTAATTTAATTTTATGATGGATTATAAATTAAATTGTCATTAAATCATTTTTTATTGTCTTACATCTAATTTCATCTTTCTCTTATGTACAGAGTGTTTCAGGCCATCCACATAGTCCGCATGGTGTGAAGAGGTCTCTTGATTATAGAGACAGTACATGACCTACAAACATGTGATTTTATGTGTTTTATATTTCTTGTTTAAATCATGTACTTTGTTGGACTTTATTTCATGTGCGCTTAATATATTGGTTTCATGCACTTAATATGTTACATAAATTATAGACTTTATTATTGTTTGAAATTTTAATTTACACGTACATTTATGCATTTTATGTTCATAGTCAAGACATTAATATAGGACATTAATGTGAAATTTAGTGAAGACTTCATAATTGTATTATATTATGAATAACATACTTTGAGTCAAGTAAATCTTCATATTGTGTCATAAATACAATCCTGATCCTTTTTCATAAATTAATGTTGATATTAAGGAAAAAAGTACTATATAACTCCCTTACACTTTGTTCACATGGATACATAAAAAAAATTATGATATTATCACAATGAATTCATGTTCATTTTGAATGTTTGTATTTAATTCATAATAATTTATTCCCCATGATAGTCTTATTACCTTATGATTTAAGAATCTTGTCCCTAATATCATTAGACACTAGATTTGGATAGTTTAATATTCCATTAAAAAATAGTTTTCTATGTCTCTTAAGGCCTAATGAGGAATAACTATTTGTTATCTTTAAAAAATTACTTCTAAATTATTCCCTTATTTAGTGTTGTGTACATTTAACTTATATGCTTACTTTCTATTGATATAAAACTTGATGATACTATTATCACCTTTGGTTATAGATATTAAGTCTTGAATTTTGGTGTCCATGTTGCATTTGTTAATCTTGCTATGCAATCTAAACCTACCATGACTCAATTTATTAATATATATATCTTTAAGTTCATCCATCATGGCTAACCTTTGCTATATGTGTTTTAAAATATTTTTATTATTTTGTTGATTGTATCCATATGCATCTTGAAATTAAGTTTCATGTTCAAAACCAACATAGGAATGTGTAGAAGTATTAAATAATATATAATTAGGATTTATTCTATTATGATCATCAACAATCAAAATTTCTACTTATACATTATATATTTGTTCCTCAGTTTTTTCCTATTATGTTTCTTGGCTTGTATAATCAAACTATAGTGATTCTTATCATAGTCCTAAAATACAATTAGTAGAATAATTCTAGGTTTAATCTTCTTTTCAATGAACAACAAGATATTTTCCTTCTAATGTATTAATTTTAATTTTATGAGAGAAAATTTATGTGGATTTACCTAATTATTTAGTTCTATAAATTGAATTTTACCTCATTGTTGGTGCACTTGGAATTCCTATACCTTGTGAATACATGGATATCACCATTCTTTGTTATTTTATTCTTTAATTTTTCCTTAACTAGATTGACAAATAAAGTCATTGCTCTAAACTCTTAAGCAAATAAAATTCTTTATAGTGAAAAAATATAACAAGGTATTGATATAATTAGCTAATGTACATATTTATAAAATGACACCATTAGTTTCTCACTAGTAATGGAAAAAAGTGTTGGTACTAAAAATTAAGGAAAGAGGTAATCATTAGAAAAATATAAATTATGATAAGATGAGAATGTGTATATGTAAAACAATTGTAACCATTAGGTGATGAATACATAGTGTACACACATGATAAATTTTAAAAATGATGAATATGGAGCTCAATCCAAAGGAAAATTAATTTCAGCATTGTTTCCCCCATTTAGAATATCATGATTGTGTGTAGTGTATGAAAAAATGAATAAAAGTCTTGCCTCCATGTGTAAATAACAAGAAAAAAAATAGAATATCACATAAATTATGTACATAAGAAATAGAAATATGACCCACAAAATTTTCTCTATGAATTAAGCTTAGGGTTATAGGATAAAGCTTTGGGTAAAGGTTAGGATTAGGACACAACTAGAGTTAGGGTTAGGTTTCAATTAGGGTTAGATACAACAAGGCTTAGGGATAGGATTAATTTTAGGATAGGGTAAGGGTTCAATAAGGGTTGTGTTCTAATAATGGTTAGGGTTAGGGTTCAATTAGTATTACAGTTAGAATTAGGGTTCAATTCTAACTCTAATTAAAATTCTAATCCTAACCCTAACAATACCATAGAAGATTAGAGAATAAAAGAATTAATAAATACTATAAATAATAGTTCATCTAACACTAATTTATAAGTTGTCAAAACAAATAATGACGTCTTAAGGGGGTGTCTAAAGTGGTCATAATAGAACATGTTAATTAAGGGGATGTCTAAAGGGGTCATAATAGAACGTCTTAAGGGGATGTCTTAAGGGGTTATAATACGTCTTAATGGGATGTCTAAAGGGGTCATAATAGAGCGTGTTAATTAAGGGGATGTCTTAAGGGGTCTTAAGGGGATGTCTAAAGGGGTCATAATAGAACATGTTAATTAAGGGGATGTCTAAAAGGGTCATAATAGAGCGTCTTAAGGGATGTCTTAAGGGGTTATAATATGTCTTAAGGGGATGTCTAAAGGGGTCATAATAGAATGTGTTAATTAAGGGGATGTCTTAAGGGGTCTTAAGGGGATGTCTAAAGGGGTCATAATAGAACATGTTAATTAAGGGGATGTCTAAAAGGGTCATAATAGAACGTCTTAAGGGGATGTCTTAAGGGGTCATAATATGCCTAAATATATAGAATATTGATTTGATACATATAAGTACATAGAGTATGTTTAATTTTGTAAGTATGTATGTACATATATGTCATCTCAAAATGATGTTTACAAAATTTGGATATGCCATCTCAAGAACATCTCAAACTCGTTTCTAGAATGTAGTAGGTCTTCACACCACCTGATATCAAAAAGGTACAAGCAATATACATGAAATCATCAAAATATACATATTTTAATTTATATAAAACTATCTATATGTACAAAACTCAAGTACCTGCATTTAAAAGTATTCCACACATGTTTATAGGTCGAATCCAGGCATCCTCTCCTTTTTGTTTCAAAGTATGAGATCAATGCAATGATGGCTTTAGGATACAAAAAATGACAATAAATCAATTTTAACTATTAATGTCCAAGCAATATCAATATGTAATCAAAACATGTATTTAAATATAATTTAATTGATAATTACCTATTTTTTCCAAGTATTCCATGTTGTCTAGGTTGAATTTGCATGGACTAGATCCTTTTTGTGATTATGCCTTAAGGATATATAAAAGAACAATTTAAATCAATTTCAACTAATAACACACTTGACCAATGTCGAAACATGTATTTAATGTATTTAAAAGGACAAAATAAAACTAAAACTATATTTACCTGTATTTACTTAATCCATTGTACCATCTGCATCCTCTCTTTTTTGAATGCATCTATGATTGCCTCATGCTCTTCCATAGAAATTGACCATAGTAATTTTTTTGAAGGTCTTCCACGATAGCACTCTAGTTTTATATTTGTTGCCACCACCAAATGTGAATAATGCATAATCTTTTTATGTGTTTCATAGTCTTCGAATGCAGGTAGACCATTCTTTCTTCTCAAGTATTTTTGTAGCCAAGTGCCAACAACCACCACCGATCCTATTGGAAAACATGTTCAAAAACCACCATCAAATAACTTCTCAAAATTTACTTAAGGGGATCAAAGACTTGTTCTAAAAAATTGCTTAAGGGGATCTAAAACTTGTTATCAAAATTTGCTTAAGGAGGTGTCTTAAGGGGATCATCGTACCTGTTGGATAATGAAAGCCATCATCATCTTCTTGAGATGTTAACAAATTATGTTTAGTTTCCACAAAATGAGCCAACCAATATTATGTTTGCTCTTCATTCCCCTCAGGTGCAATAATTGCATACACATGTCTGCCAACAAAATTCGATTTAATAACTTGTGCATATCCATATAACTAATTTAGTATTAAAAAATAACTTAATAAAGAAAAATAAAATGAAATAAATTAAATTAAAATTACCTTCTTGTACAAGGTCTGAAACACGATCATAATCTTCAGATGCAAACAATTGATCATTTTCTTCAATAGTTCTTTCATATTGATTATGTGCTTCTACAAGTGTCAACGATCTTTGCTCCCACTGTTCAACCCATTATGTATTTTCACAAGCTTCCCAATCTCCTGAGATACAAAAATGGAAAAAACATGCAAGCTCCCTTGTCCAAATAGTCCATGTGCTTGCTGTCGCACTCCTAAATGAATGTCATTTAGTAGATCCACTAATTGTCTCACAATCAACTCTAGATACAATGTTTTCTTCTTCCACCAACCAAAGAATCGATGAACTGTAGAGTAATCACTCGAACCAGGTGCAGATAATCTTCTATTACACCAATCCACAATCTCATGTGCATTTTTAAATTTTACTGAATCCTCAAATTTTAATTGTTCTCTAGCAAAAATTCTTTTGACACACGCACCAGCTCCATCATGTTCTCCTTTACCATGCCCAGCTTCAAGAAAACTCCATATATGTTGGACATTAAGTTCCTTATGAACCCTACTTAACCAATAGAACATTCTAGCATTTTTGAATTTCCTTGTACAATTATCTGACCATATGAGGTGTTCTTTCATATGGATTCCTCTTTCTCTTAAATTTCTATAAAATATACTAAAAAAATATTGAACAAACTCTAATGAGTGTAGCAAGTTGTCACTCAATTAAAATGATACTCCTCAAAACTTTTCTATCATCCTCAGTTACTATCATCTGCATGTCTACCAACAATATGGAAAAACATATACTTGCCTTTGAATTATAATATTAAGTTAAGATTTCCTCTTACCGGAGCAAGAAGTATAATTCTCCATGAATAACCAAGAAAGTACTATAGCACCAATTTGAAATGTGTTTCTACATCTTGTGAGTGGCCATCAAACCATCGAGCATGTTCAGAGTGCATAACATATTTTGGTACAATTTTATTATTAAATTCACTCATAAATGCATGCACACTAACTTTTTCTGTAACTAAATCACAACGCTTTCCTATTTTTCCATCTTTTAAAGAATAGTGAACATTCCTAAATCTTTTGGCGTCTACTAATTGTTGTCCAAAATCATGATCAACACTTTCATGCAAACAATTTCTTAAAAATGAAAGATTTCCGCAGTTAATGCATTGTCCAGAAATACAAGAACTTAAATAAAATAATCTATCATTAGATTTTTCACAAAACAAACACAGAAACCGACTCTCTTATTGATTAATTGGCATATCAATACCTACATTGTATAATCATGTTAGAATACAGGTACAACATATATATGAAAACATCATAAAAATAACGAAATTGAACATGTATTTTTACAACAACAAGATATTCGTTGCTTATTAATTTTTACATACCAAGGTTTACATTTTCAAAAGACCTTTGACTTATTTTAATATTACCAGGTAACACTGAATCGCTACAAAATTTTCTATAAAATTCAATTTGTGTTGTATCTAATAGGTGTTTTAGGTGAGGATCGCGAACTTTGGACTACCATAATTTCAACATCTCTAGCATTAGATTAAAACCCTATTATTATCATGCCAAATTTTTTGATCAATTTAATTTCAACACTCAATTTTATATAGGACCTTGGTGATTTGTCCCTTTGAAACTCAGCATTGATTGATAGGATCATTTTCTATACTTTCTCTTCTTTTTGCTTCTCTTAGTAATGTTTTAGGATGCATTTTTAAAACTTCACTAATATTGCTTACCATTCTTTTATTCAAAGTTGTTTTATTGACTATAGCAGTAGTTATAGCTCTTCTTTGCTAACGTTTTTTGTCTTTAGATCGACTATTTTTTTCCAATAGATTGAATGGCTTTTATAGCAGTAGACATAGCATGTTTTAATGATTGATCTTTTCTTTTTGGTTTAACATAAAAGCCTAACCTTTTCATTAATTTCCTCATTTTTTGCATTTTCATCAATTGCATCATTAGTTGACATTGAAATGCAATATTTCTACGATAAAAGAATTCAGTGTATATTCTATTCGCATGCGTTCTTATTTGCCTCCAAGAAATTTGATCAGGAAGATTATCTAAAACACCGCCCAATTTTAAAAAGAAATATTTTCATTAAGTTCAACATCACATTCTAAATTTTCATCTTCATTTTCATCAACCGGCGGTTTTCATTTCATTTCATTTCATCAACAAATGGTTTTCATTTTCATTTTCATCTTCATTTTCATTAATAAAGCGGTTCTCATTTTCATTTCATCAACAAAACGGTTTCATTTTCATTTCATTTCATCAAAAATATAGGTTTTGTTTTCATTTTCAAGAAAATGATCATTTTGATTTTCATTTGCAACAAAAGATTTTTCTTTTTTGTTTTCAACAAATTCTATAAAAGTTTCATTTCTTTGAATATAGTCAATGTCAACATCATTATATCCAGCTTCTTGTAAATCTTCTACAAACAAATTTACCATGTCACTAACATGTGGATTTGAAGACGTACCTGGATTTGTGTATATTGAAACATTCTCCATAGCATTCAAAGAGGGATTTGAAGACATAGTAGGACTTGTTTGTATAATCATATTCTTCTCCAAATTGACTCCTTGCAAATTAGCTTCATGTACAACTATGGTATCTTCAATGTTTTCATCTTCAATAGTTGTTGAATTGGTTGCTCCACCATCGTTCATTGATTTTATTCTCATTCTTCTTTCTCTTTGTCTTTGTCTCTCTTTTTCTTTATTTGCTTCAACTTCTTGAGGAGTCAATGTCTTTCTTCTCTTATTACGAAATTTATCTCCCATAATTATAAAATTCTCAAGCACAGATGAATGTTAATAGTGAAATACTTCAAAATATTGAATCCAAATTGGAAGTTGAATACCTATTACGCCAAAATTCTTCTTCTTGTGTTCCTCAAAACAAATAGAAAACTACCACAATTCCACTTTAAAAATTGTTCTCTTTATGCTTCCTTTGAAAAATTCAATCCATATTGCAAATTTCACTTCAAAAATGGTGTAGACGATGCTCCCTTTGATAAAATTAACAAAAAATCAAGTTGACCACCTGTAAATACAATAACATATGAAAAATAATTGATTTTCAGTGCTCTCGGCCGTACATGTCAAGTTGCAAAGTTGTAGAGTTGACAGTAATTGTCAACAGTGTTTTTAAATAATATAAAACGGGATCCCGTCTATAAAACGCGATCCCGTTTATAATAAAACGGGATCCCGATTACTAAACGGGATCCCGTTTACTAATAAACGGGATCCCGCTCCATAATCGGGATCCCGTTTATTAGAATTCACTCCGCGAGCCGTTGTAAGGGTAACGGGATCCCGTGTTATAAACGGGATCCCGTTACTTTTTCAACGGTCGAAAACAAAACGGGATCCCGATTATAACACGGGATCCCGTTTATTACTAAACGGGATCCCGTGTTATAATCGGGATCCCGTTTTTTGAAATTTGAATTTGGTTTTGCATCGTGGGCGGGTTTTTGCCATGGTTTTAGGTTCGGGAATAGCTTTGGAAGTCCGAACCTAAGCCTTCAACCTGGTTTGACCTGCAAATTGAAAGCCCTAACAATGTCAAAGCAAAATATCGACTTTGGACATATGGCTGACGACCTTTTTTTGAAAATTTTCTGACAAAATGAAAACCCATTTTAGATCAAACAATGCAGATTCTAAATATATAATTTGTTTTGCAATTGAATTATTTTTGCATTTTTCAATTAATTTCTAATAAAATTGGTCCATAAACTTTAAATATCGAGTTTTTACTATTTGAATAACTTTTTGATCAACATAACATTTTGACAAAACGGATTGCGAGAGCAAACTTCAGACAATTCTTTCAATTTGAAAAAAAATAAAAAAAAAAAAAAATGATAAGTTTAGGTCATCTTATGCATGTCGTACATGACGATTTTTTCAAAACAACAAATCTGCCTCATAAAAATTAACAAAAAAAATATTCAATAAAAATTACAAAAATATCAAGAGCAAGGTTCAATGAGTCATAAAACTTTTCCCAAAAGGATTTAGAAAAATACGATAATTTAAGTCAAAATATGGATGTCCATTACCGCGTGCATGGTATGGTACAAAAATGACTTTTAAGCGGTGGTTTTGAAATGCCTATTGAAACTCAATTTGTACAATCTGGGTATTGAAATAAATTACATATTTGGAAACTAGACTCCGAGCACTACATTTTATGATTAGTGACTTTTTTAAAGATTTCATCTCTAAGTGCTTCAAATTTTAAGGTCAAATGTGTCAAATACTGAAAATCAGGGAAAACACTTCCACTTTTTCACCAAAAAGTGGACTCAACTTCTTGCACACACCCCAAGGTGTAGCTTATGTAGGGGGAAATCTTATCTAGGTCCACTTGACCTTGTTGCATAGGAATCTACAATATTTGTGAAAACACCATTGGTTGAAATTGTAATTGTAAATCCAAGAGATCTTTCAATGAATCTTTAGAGGTTCCAAAGGGTTCACCACCTTTTTTTGTGCCTTCTTCTTTATTTTTATCATTTCTCTCCTTCTCACCACTACCAAATCTCTCCTCTGCTTTCTTCTCAACTTTTGGAGGAAAAGTTTCTTCTTTTTGTGCTTCAATCTTCTCTAAGGCATCTTGCTTTTCTTCTTTATTATCCTCATCAATTATCTCTACATTTAGAGGAGTGTTTTCTATCATTATTTCTTCTTGTTTCTCATTCTCATGATCATGTTGTTCATTAACATGCTCATTGATTTGTGAGAGGGGTGTGTCTTGTTGCCTCTGATGTTCATCACCCGAAGGAACTCCCAACTCTTTAGCAAGTGTTTCAACTATTTGCAATGTCTCTTTCCTTAACCTTTCTATATCATCCTTATCTCTTCTCATAAGAGTACTAACTGTTTATTTTTTCCTAAATTTCTTTTTATAAAACTAAGACAACTTGTGTCTATCCTCATGGTACAATGAGGAACCAATATTCTCCAAGAAAAATTTCTTCACCTTTGTATCCTTTGCAATAGCTTCTTATCTTCTTGCATTCAACACACCTTTTAGATCATCTAGCAATTGATCCTTTATCTCACCTAGGCCAATATCGAATGCCACCATGTATTTGGCTATAGCCTATTCAATTGTTACCTTGTATTCATCATTTGCATCTGGATACATTTCAGTCGTATCTTTCAAGATCCAAAACTTTGCAATGCCAATAAATAGTGCATCTAAATTCATAGGACTATGGACTAGAGGGGTTTCCTCTTTCTCCTTTCTCTTCTCAATACTAGTCTCTTCTTGAGAGACACTTGAATTTCTTTTTTGAATCAATTTATGTTCTTCCGCTTCCTCTTCTTCTTCTTCACAACTAATATTATGTTCTCTTGTTTCTTTTTCTTCCCTTCTCATGGGAGACTTTTTTTTGCACAAAGGTGCTAGATGTATCTTTCTAAAACACCAAAAATAGATTTATCAAAATGAGATGATTGGATATATGATGCACCTATATTTCTTGTTTCATTAGGAAAAAGAGATCCCCAAAGGTAGGATTGACTTTCAACCCTTAGGTGAGTCAACCCTATTGGAGATCTTTGTTGTTTTTCCTTATGACAAGATGGGGTAAATATGCTTGAAATGTACTTTTGGGAGAAAAAACAAATATGCTTAATGAGCTCAATTATGCAATGTGAAACTTGAATCATCAATTTAAAGCATAACACAATAAGAACAACAGGCTTCTGATAGATTTGAGAAGGGTAAGACACCATGCAACTATCACCAAAATTTGTTGCTGATTTTCCTCCTGGAACACATTCGCACTAGGGTGAATGGGTCCTGTAGACACTGAAAAATGTCCTACACCTATGAACATCATTTTTCCTCTTTTAATTAAATAATTCTAATTATTTAATTAATTCACCTTCATTTCCCTAATTCCTCTTTTGATTAGTTAAATTACATTACGACATTAATTGATTCTTCCATCTTTATAATTAAATAAATTCATATTTGTTTAATTATTTGTATTTCTTTGGTTTATAATTAAATAATTATTCCAAGTTATTTAACCAAAATCCTCTTCCATTATATTAAATAATTAATTTGAATTAATTATTTAATTCATCCACTTTCTAAATTTAATTAATTAATTAAATTGAATGCTTATCTTCTTCAAAATTTCTTATTCTAACTACCACTTTTCCTCTGTTAACTAAATAGATCCACCACTTCATCTCACTCTATTTGAGGTAATTTCCAAATCAACTCAACTATTCAAATGGTTAACTTCCTCTTTCTCTTTTAGTTTTGATCTTATCTTGTCTTGTTCAATTTCATCCATTGATCAAAATAAAAATCTTCTGATCTCAACCATCCATTTGCCATCTACCTCTCTATAAATTCCTCTGTCATTCATCATTTTGATCATCTAGAATTTTAATACGCTATTTTGTTGTTGAGATAATTAGATTCTTTGATATTTTGTTGTCTTTGTCATAGGCTAGATAAGTGCATAAAGAATTATAATTCTAAGGGCATTGCATATCTTTGTAGAAAAATGGAGAAAAATAATGAAGGTGATTCAACCATGATGTGAGGACTTAGGTAACATTTTTGTGTTATTTTGGTTTTTCATAATACCTGATTGTGCTTCATTGATGCTTAGGAACTTTTTGGTTTGAGTTTATTGATTAATTTTTGCTAACTTCTAATTTTCCTAAGCTACATGTCCTGCTATAGGGGTCCAAAATATGATTTCACAGTCCTCCGCTACTAGATTTGCACTCCTAATTTCTTTGGATCTTGCTGTCAGAAAGTTGGAAATAATTTTTACAAGTAAGATTCAGTGTCTTGAAAAATTTGATGACAACTTTGACAACTTTGAAAATTGCACTATTGATCAATCTTCAATCCTTCTTCACTTGTAAACCCACACATACAAAGAGAGGAAAAATTGTTTGTTCTTGGTGAATAGGGGTTTGCCTTGGTCAAACCTCATTTTGGTAATTAAACCTTGAAAAGAAATAATAATGAAAGGAGGGAATGATGAATGAACACTAGCTTGTTGCCACTCACGAAACTCTTTAATGGCTCCCCTTAGAGAACTGAAGTCTAACGCATCTCTCCAAGGATTGGATCTTGCATGAAATGGCTTGATTGAATGCTTGATTTGACACTTGATTTAATTCTTGAAAACTTGAAACCTACATCACACTGTTAGCTCCAAAAACATCCATGAATGCAAATAAATTTGAAATGATGATATTGATCTTGATTATCGATGTAGAAGATTGATAAATCTTCTCTTGAATTCTCTTGACAATAATTTCTCTTGTGAAAGTTTCCTTCTTGCTAGATGTTTTTAATTGATAAAAATACTAGGTATCATAGGTATTTTTCTAATTTCCTAATAATTAAACATCAAAGGCTGACAATTGCAATTTGAATTTGAATCATGAAAATACCACCAAAAACATATTAAAAGATGGGATCCTAAACTTAAGGAGGACCCATTTTCCCTTGGGTGAATGGGTCCTAGGCCCTAAACCTAGGACACACATTTTCCCAAATATGTATTTTGATGTTTGCAATTTTTTAATGTAGGTTCTCCTTTTAGAAAAAAAAATTAATTAGGATTTTAAATGCATAATTAGGTCAATGTGAGGCTTAATTGATTCCAATTAATTAAGGGGATGCAAACATTGTGTTAAAATGTAAGGGTGTACATTTTTCTACACTACACGTTCTTTTTAAAAACACATGTGGACTTTTTTTTAGAAGGCTTTGTTACAGTAGGTGGTGTGGAAACTAAGGTCTTGCTTGAACTTCTTGATTTATGTGGAGTAGTAGGTGGAGGAGTAGATGTGCCTTTATATTTCTCCACTAGGTCCTCAAGGACTCCAAAATCCTTCTCCAAATCAACCTTCATATTTTCAACTTTTTCTTCAATATCATTCTTCTTCTTCTCCAAGTTTTCTTTACTTTATTTCTATTTATAAGTACCAAACCTTTCAATTGTAGGATCATTAGGTTTACTCAGTACAATCTCTGCAAGACCAATTATAACATCCCTCTTCTTAATACTCAAGTATTTCCAACAATCAAATGCTCTTGCACTTGGTTGATTACTTTCGGATCTTCCCATCCTTAAATTATTGATAAAGAAGAGTAACCTTAAATTCATACAGACACTGCTCTACCCGAGCTCTTAGTCTGATCAGTAACTAACCAAGGTTTTACCTTTCAAGTCAAAGTCTCAAAGTCCTTTTGATACATAACCATAACATAATGGTTTTACTCTTAGATTTTTAACTCCTCAGTTGGCTTTCTCTTAGCCGTTGACTTGGGTAAGTCCTGAGAAAATAGTCTTCCAATTAGTTTCCTTGGTTTTTCTCTCTAGCATTCTAGCATCAAACCATTTTTAGGCTTAGCCAATCTCTTAATATTTAACAAATTTTCTCGTAATGAGCTCATAGGTCCATGTGTTGAACCCGGTTAGCTCTGATACCATATGTAACATCCCTCTTCTTAATATTCAAGTAATCTCATGTTTACTAAGTTTATTTACCTTCTAGTAAATACATGAGATTACTTGAGTATTAAGAAGAGGGATGTTACACCAATGCATTCCAACTCATCTACCTCATAAGGTAGCTCTAAAACCCAAATATTTCTAGGTTTAATTGCTTCCATATAGCAGTAATCTCTGCTAACCATAAAAGTCAATTCATTCTTGTATGTGTCCACAACACTAGCCAAAATTATATCTCTCTTGCATCCAGGATTGAAAAGGTTTAAAGAATCCCCACAACATAGAATCACGAGACTCTTTACTAGGAAATCTTCTCAAGTGATCTCTAATTTGAGTGTTTATCAAAATATTATCTAACCATACAACATTCTTTGTTTTGGGGAACTCAAATAAGAAAGTCAAACATCAAGAAAATGATAAGAGTACCATTCTAGAAAGGGTAATTTGACTCTTTTGTCTTCTAGAGATTCTCCAACAATTTCAATCTTAGGAGCTCACAAAGATCAAAATATTTTCCCTCTTTCACCATCTGATGGGTCATTTGTATTGCAATGGAAAAGATATAATTCTCTCTCTTTGTGAAAAATATTTTGTAACCAATCACCATTGAAGCATACTTGATTGTAGTATATTCAATGTCATTCATTATTAGGGCACACCTATCAAACTTCACTCTGGTAACCTTCATTACTACCTCATTCTTTACAACCTTTAATGTTGAAACTAGACCAGTGGAGCATAAACCGGTGATAGCCTTAATTGTATTTTTAGTGATCATATGCAACATATCCAGCCACATAAATTTATCATGAATTTTTCTCAAAACATGCTTCACCTACTTATCTTCATAACAAAAATTGGGAAACCCATTCCACACATCTAGCTTCTTGTCTATCAAATTGGTATACTCTAGTTTTAGCTCAAAATCATTTCCAATTAACGTCTTTTCCATGAACTCTACCATTTTCATGTGATCATATCCATCCAACTTTGAATGAATGTAAATATTCACATCCTTTGTGTGCAGCAAGTCTGATGGAACCCTATAAAACACCCCTTATTTATTCGTTATCATTGAATTGTACAAATGCTTCTTAAATTTAGGTCTCGGCCTCTCAAACACATCATTAACTTGTGGATTAAACATTTTGAACCTTTCTGAAACTAGGTTTGTAGGAAACTAGTAAATACCTCATGGAAATTGTCAATAGGGTTTCACTTGACACTTTAGATCCATTTTCTCTACTCTCCCTTTCAAATTATTGAATACAAATGACCTTTGGAATATGCATAATGAAATATAAACACTTTTTTGGTGACCTAATGTTTGATGTGAAAAAGGTGGGTTAATCAAAATGAATTGATCAAGATGATAAACCACCAGACTTTTCCACCACAAAACATTCAATTATGAGACACAAAACATGCAAATAGCAATAAAAAACTAACCCTAACTATTATAGAAATGAAGAGGGAAGTTTTTAGAGGTCAGAATGATGTGTACCTTGTTGCAATAAGGTTGTTTTTATGGAACAAAGGACTCATTCAACTTTAGTGGTGAATGGGTCCTTGTTAGGGTTTTTTTAATTGAGATATGGGTTATGTTCTACAATGTCTGCACTCTCGGATCCTTGTTTTCCAGCTCCCAAAAACTTGTAACTAATTTTGTAGCCTTCTTTATGTGTTCTTTCACTTTGAATGATAACTTTGCAACTTGATAACTTTGATAATTTTTCTTCAAATTGGTTCTCCACTTGATCTTCAACCTGTAAATCTACAAACACACATTGAAGAGGAGAAAAATTTGTTGATTTTTAGTGAATAGGGGTTTTCCTAAGTCAAACCCCTTGTAGGTAGTTAAACCAAATGATGAAATAGTAAAATTAAAGCATGAACATGAAACTTGAAGTGATGTTGATACCTTGGAAGTTGTCTTAGAATGTAAATCTACAAACTAACATGTAGTGGCCATGAAGAATGTAGTTCTTGATCTTGAATATGATGTATAACAATTATTGTAAGTAGATCTTCAATGCTACGTCAACTATCTTAGCTCAACAACATGCTTGAATGCACAATGCCTTAGACATGATCAAATAATCTTGAATCACTACAATAAATCTTCAATAATATGCCTTGAAATGCCTTTGAAATGCTCTTGAAGTGCTCTATAATGCTCTTGTAAAGTATTAGGATTCTATCTCAAAGTTTCTAGGTTGCTTGATTACTTGTTAGGATGAAACTATGTGAATTAACCTCATATTTATACTAAACTTAAGAATTAACCCCGAAATTCAAATAAATCAAGCCGACCTCAGATCTAGGATTGAAAATCATTAAAATCCTACCAAAATTAAATTCAAAAAGGGGGGTCCTATTAAGGGAGGAGCCATTCGCCACCTAGGGTGAATGGGTCCTAGCTCAACTTCCTAGGATGATGCCTCGGGGGATTGAAAGTACATCAAAAACCCATTTCAAAAATGTATAAAAAGGGGTATCCCATTTGGAGAGGACCCATTTTCCCTTAGTGGCGAATGGGTCCTAACATCATTTTCTAGGATCTTGATTTTTTCCAAATTAAATGTTATGCAATTTGATTTATGGGTGTTGGGATAGATCTCTTAGAAAATGCAATTAAGAGGGCTTCAATTTGAATTAAAGGGGCACATTAGGCTCAAGTAACTAATGAAACCCTAGATAAGTATGAAATTATGTTACAAAACTTTGCAACACCTTACATAAGGTACAATTTAAGTACATTTAGTTTAAAATGGGCCTAGATTAATGTGAATGTGTACAACACATTACAACATTAAACCAAGGCATTATTAAGTTAATGATGTGTTAATTATTCCAAATAAAGTGAGGAAAAAGGAGCTACTTTTTTCATCACTACACCTAATATGTGTATTAATTGTAGTAGAGAAAGTTAGGCCAAAAATTTGTCAAGCCTTCTTTGTGATATTATAGAAACTTCCAATTACTCCACAAATCTTGGTAATAAGATATTTCTCACTAGATATTTCACCAGCAGATCAAGCATATCAATCTATACATGTACCAGTATGTTGAAGACATCAACATATCACCTTTGGTAGGGGGCTGGAAAGTTTTTTCTAAAACTCCCCTTGAACTAAAGCTCTCTATCAAGTTTCTAAAGGAAACATCTACACTAGGATATGGCACAAACTCATTCTTCACCTCATTCTCTTCCTTTTTCTTCCATATCTTGTTAATCTCCTTTATTTTAATCAGATCAACCTTGTTTACTAGATCTATCTTATTTTGTGAAGCAAAGGGATTCACATTCTTACCTCTCTAAAACTTAGCTATATGCCTTGGTTTATTGTATTTATAGGATGTGACACATTGTTGCGGAGAAAACTTACTTCCTACCATTTTAGATCTACATTCAAAAGCCTTATGCGCAGACCTTTTGCATGGTAATAGTAACCATTCAATGATTGAAACCTCATACCATTATTGTAACCATTCATCATCTAACTTTTGCATTCACTAGCCTTATGACCAAATCTATTGCATGCATAGAACTCACTAAAAAATGATTGAAAGTTTTGATTCATTCTTCTTCTACACTCTACAACTCTATGTCCAAATTTATTACAGTAATAATAGCAACCATTAAAAGATGAATACCTTTGTGCAATTCGTTATCTGATAGGTGGTATTTTAAAATCTTTCTTTTGGTTCCAAACATGTTTGATACTTCTCTTCTTATCTATAGTATTCCTTTGTTCATTATTCTTCTTTTTAGCATTGCTTGGAGTCTAATTTTCCTTGGATATTTCTCCTTTTTCAAACCCTAATACTTCTTTTTCCTTTGAATATTTTTGACTTGCAAGCATATCATCAAGCAAGGTGGAGCTCTTTTTGAATTTGACCTCTTAAATATTTTCTTTCTCCAGATATGTCCTCAAAGTCATAATATCTTCTTCAAGTCTTGAACATTCTATAGACTTGTCTTTCAATTTGGTATTCAAGCAGTATTCAACCCTTTTTCCTTCTTCAACTTGCACTTTGGACTAGTGATTTTCCCATTTGATTGTTTAAGTTGCTCATTTTTTTTCTTAAGTCTACAGATTCCAAAGCCAGGAATCTGTTAGGATAAAAGCATGTCACACAGACATTTGGACACCTTGCTATCATCCCTAACAGGATATCCTCCACCAACACAAAAAACAACTTCCAAGTGGATGGGAAGTGAATGAAGGAAATGAAATGGAATCATCAGATTCAATTCGTCTAAGGTAGGAGAGATGTAAATAGGCAATTTGCAAGGGGTACAAATTCATGCCATTACATTTTCCCCCCACTTTAGCGAGCATAAGTGTCAACGAATGAACAGTAAAGTAGAGTGAAAGTTGAGAAATCTATAACTAAACCATTGAGGAAGCAAACCACAATCTGAAACACTTGAAAGCATAGGAAGAGCATATGGCTCCATAGGTACTCGGTCCTAAGGAGAGTTGAAAAAAATGCACTACAGGACCTTGTACCTATGGAAGGTGAATAAAAGGCCCTACAAGTGCTCGGTCCTACAGAGGAGGCACCACAGGTGCTCATTCATGCAAGGCAAGCTCAAAGTGCTTGATCCTCCAAGATTGATTGAAAAAGTAGCTTCACAGGTGCTCAACCTTGCAAAGAAACATGTTAGATAGAAAAATTCCATGCAGGAAGATAGACAATCATGCAAATAGTCAATAATCAGAGGAGAAGCTTTCAAAGGGGTCCCTCGAGAACCCTTCAAAAGAAAGGAGTCCACTCAAGTGATGCTCTGTTTGAAAGGAAATGATATTTTTGCAAACAATTCTAGTTGATGAGTCTAGTTTATGGTTTAATTTTGGTAGAATTTATGATCTATTTGTTGAAGTTTTCATGGAACTTGATGTTTGAATGTGGATATTTCCTCAAAACCATAAATATTGGGCCTAATTTTATCTCTACAAATCTTTCATGACATTGACATGTTATATGGACTATCTGTGTTAATTCTACATGTGGATTAATGAATGTTCTTTAAGATGGTTACATATATGCGATTATTGTGTGTACTAATATTGCCATGCAAAAATGATTTGAGGCCACTAAATTGAGAAGTTTCTGCCAGTTGGTCATTCACCATAACAATTAACAAAGTGGTCATGCAAAGGTCAACGAAGGGAAGACTATCGACGATGGAAGATTCCTCATGCAAATCAAGTTGTAACTGCCTTGTAAATGGTCTTTATTGCTATTGAGCGAATATAGGCATTACTATTGTGCTAAATTTGTGTTGAGGCAAGCACATCTGACCAGATTCCATGCATGTGTAACCGCCTCTCCACTTTTTTTGCTTTCCCTAAAATGGTGTCCTCCCAATGCGTGGAGTTGACCGCCTTGCTTATTTAGTACCTTCTTTTCCTATAAATAACACTCAGATGTTCCTCCTTAGGAGGTTGTGCGATGTGATGATGTACTTGCATTCTTAGTTTTCAGTAATACAGTTACATTGCTCTATTGTACTCATGTTTTATAATGAATAAAATGAAGTTATAAGTCCATGCATCTGAGTTTACATTAATTTTAGAGGATACTCATCCAAGCGGCCCCACTTGGTGAGCATTCCATCCTTTACTTTAGTTTAGTTTAGTTATTACTTTCTATTAAGTAATTAGTTAAGAATCTAGCAGTGACTTTTCCTACAACCACTAGAATTCCATTATGTGACTGTTCTTGCAGCCAAAGTAGACATAGTAGTTTCCTATTTGTTTGCTCAAATTTTCATTTCTATCATGCATTCTAGCTTAGTATAGTCGTTGGTTGATGTTAAACATTTATGTTATTCTTTTCCAAGAAATTTATCTTCAGCGTTCTATTTTTCTTAGTTGTAGAATGAATATGGCTACTTTGGATCCTTAGTGCACATACTGTGCTGACCCATTTCAAGTTCACGTCCATGGGTTGAAAAGTTAAATGCATCTTCATGATGATTGAAATGGCTATTTAGTTTAGATGTCTAATCTCTGAATCACAGCTGTAAGGGCTTAGTTGTTAAATCATTGTAGGAGGCCAACATTTTTGGCGTCGTTGTCAGGGATGGTGTCAAACTAGGGAGTTCTTTGGATTCATTGATAGCTTTCTTGTTGTAGTATTTCTGAAAGTTGTTCTTAGTATACCCCTCATTTAGGAAGTAATGACCCCCCTTATTCCTTAATAAGTTTTTTGCGTGAGATGGTTGATAGTGAGTTGATACTGCATGTATAGAGGAAGGAGAAGATATGCTTATGGGAGATTCCTTCCTAACAATCTTGATCCATTACAACTAGTTGAATATCATAACTTGCCAAGAGAAGAAGAAGAAGAAGATCCACACCCTTTTGTTGATGCATTTCTTGATCTGACCAGTTCTTAAATTTCCTCTGAAGATCAAAATTAGCTTGAAAATCCCTTTGCTTTGGAACTACATAAAGTAGGCATGGGTGATGCAAATAGAAACAAACCTAACCAACTGGCTTTTCCTTTCCCCATTGCTCATCAGAATGAAGTAGAAAACCTCAAAAATATCCCTACTTCAGTCCTTCCTAAGTTCTATGGACTTATCACAAAAGATCCTAATACCTTCTTATTCGAGTTTGACATACTCTGCAAGAGTTATGACTATACCAACGATGCCCATAGGCTCAAGCTATTTCCTACCACTATGAAAGAAGCTAGACTAAGATGGTTCATGAGCCTAGGTAGAGATACTATGGAGAGATGGGATGAAATGAAGAAAAAATTCCTTGACAAATACAAGGAGGATTGCAGGGCTAGTGACATGAGAGGAGATGACATTTTTAGGATGCAACAAAAGGAAGATGAGAGCCTGGAGGATTACATTGCAAGGTTTTTGTTTTTCCTAGAGAAATCTCCACACCATACACTCAATGGAGACTTACAAAAGCTACTTTTCCTGAGAGAAATTAATGACAACTGCACTGATGCCTTGGACCTGATGAGAGGAGGAGATATCTCCCAAGTTCCTTGGGAGGATATCAAGAAGATATGCTAGAACTACTCTAGGGAAGCTTCAAAGAAAGGGAGAGCTTACCAATCTTCTATGGGTAAGTCATCTACTAGTGGAGTTTCAAGAATGGAGATTACTCATTTTCTCATAGACTTCAAGCAAGACATCATAAAAAATCTAGCTACTTAGTTGGATACACTTCAGGCCAAGAAGAAACAAAAAGAGGTAGAGACAATGTTGGTAGAGTATTGCCCCCAATGCAGATAAAAGAAGAAGGATTGCAGATGCAAGATGGTAGATAATATTGAAAGTAAGAAGATTCCACCTGAGTTCAAACCAATCCAAATTGAAGAAGATCAAGTCTACTATGTTGAAAAAAGGAAGCCTTGGGCTCCAAGACAAGGTATTCCACCAGATCCACTCTCTTTTTCTAGGCCATATTTCAATTCTTATTCACTTGGTAACCAATGGCAACCCCCATATCCATCCAATTATGAAGGATACCCACCAAAGCCTTGGGGTAACCCTCTAAATGCTTGGCCTAATCATCACAACTCTCCACCTCAATGGCAGCAACCTCAGGGGAATTGGCAACAATTTCAAGTACATTGGTAGCCACCTCCAAGAAATTGGTAGCAAACAAATCAATGGAGGGGAGGAAAAAAATGGCCAACCTAGACAACCAGTTACATGTAGCCACCTTCTCAACCCCAAAAAATTGATATAATTCCTCCTATTAATCCAAGCTCAAATCCACCTAAACCTACTCAGCTACCAGCTCAACCCACACCCAATCCAAATAACAAACCACAATAGCAGCTTGTATACTCTGTTGATTTAAATCAATTCCCTGCATATGCTGTGAGTGTGACATCCACTTGCTTTCAGGAACTACTTTACTAGCCCCTTCCACAACCATTATCACCGAGATTCCTATGGAAGAATAGGAGCCTCTGAATACCCCCATTTAGCCTAGTGCACCGAAGAATCTTGAACCGGTTCCAGTCAAGCATACTACAAAAACACCCCCATTTCCTCAAAGGTTGGAAACTATGCAGAAAAAGGAAGAAAAGGAGGACATAACTTTTGACATTATAGATTAGCTTAAGCATATATGTGTCCAAATACCCCTATTTCATTCCATAAAAGATGTTCCAATCTATGACAAGGCAATTAAGGAAGCATGCCTTAAGAATCCAAATAGGAAGAAGAAAGACCCCACTACAGTTCATGTGGTGGGACAACTAGCTGACATCATGCTTGGGAAAGTGACTATCACTAAGTACAATGACCCATGTAGTCTTATGGTGGGAGTTGTTATAAATGGGATCCAAATAAAGAATGCTCTGATTGATTTGGAGGCAATAATAAATGTAATGACTAAGGAAATCTTGCAACAACTAAACATTGCAAGCATGAGATCTACTCCTATCCTAAAACTTTCTAATAGTTCTACTATTAAACCTGATGGTATAATAGAGGATATTGTGGTAATTCTAGACTCCTGGGAGTACCCAACAGATTTCATGATTCTTTCTCCTAAAGCTACACTAGGCGGGTATCCCATTATTCTTGGAAGGCCATGGTTAGCAACAATAGATGCATATATTGGATGCAGGACAAGAGACATGACCATTTCTGATGGGAAGAGCACTAAATTTTTTTTCTTTATCCTCCTACTTAGCCATCCCATGATGAGGATAATCCTGTATGGCCACATGTTGGTGAAGAGGCTGAGGAAGTTAATTCTATGGTGTAGTTTATGATGTTATGAAGAAGCTCTTTCATGCAGCTTCAATATGAAGATGAAGTATTGGCTAACATCATTTTGAATCATTGTGAAGTGTAGGAAGCACCATCTTCTCATTCTGCTGCTCCAGTCAGGACACTTTTGCTTGCTCTTTCTGCAACCACTCTTCCTGCAGACGTTCTTCCTGCAGCTAGACTTCCTGTAGCAACAGGTATGTCCCATACATTGTTTTCATATGAACTCAAGATACCATGTATTAATGAAGCAACTATGATAGAGTTAACTACACAAGTGTAGGTGTCAGAAGGAAAATATCTTAATATTAACAACAAACTGGATGAAGAACAACAATTGTTGTTGGAAAAATTACTAAGGACCCACCAACATGCATTTGTGTGGGACTATCATGATATGAAGGGATTGGACCCTAATATTTGCACTCACAAAATTTACATCAAAGATGATTGCACCCTAGTTAGACAGCCACACAGAAGAATTAACCCTGCACTAAGAGAAATTGTAAAAGGAGAACTACATAAATTATTAGATGTAGGATTATCTACCCCATTTCAGATAGCCAGTGGGTGTCTCCATTGTTGATTGTGCCTGAGAAAGGAGGGAAGTGTCAAATTTGTGTTGATTATAGGGAACTCAATGCTGCCACCAAAAAGGACCATTTTCCCTTACCTTTCATAGATCAAGTTTTGGACTCACTTGCAAGAAAGCAACACTTTTATTTTATAGATGGATTCAACGGCTACAACCAGATGCAAATTGCACCTGAGGACCAGGAGAAGACCACCTTTACCTGTCCATGGGGGACCCATGCTTACCTAGTACTCCCATTTTTCTTATGCAATGCACCTGCAACTTTTCAGAGGGTAATCATTAGCATATTTTCAGACATCTCTCTTGATTGCATGGAAATTTACATGGATGACCTTACCACCTATGGTGTTGATTTCAATCAGGCATTGGAAAATCTCAGGAGAGTCCTAAAAATATGTGAAGATCACAATCTATCTCTAAACAGTGAAAAGTATTTTATGATGATGCAGGAAGGTGTAGTCCTTGGCCACTACATATCTCATAAAGGAATTCAAGTAGATCCTGCAAAGATTGAGGTGATCACAAATCTTCCCACACCTGCAAAACAAAAATATGTTGGAGTTTCTTGGGATATGCAAACTATTATAGGTGGTTCATCAGGGATTTTAGACAAATATTAGCACCATTGTATACTCTTCTCACCAAAAGATGTTGAATTTCAATGGACAAAAGACTGTGACAAAGCATTTTATGACTTGAAGACAACTTTGAATCATGCACCTATAATCAAAGGACATAATTGGGAGCTTCCTTTTCACATCCATACAGATGCATTAGACTATGATATAAGAGTAGTCTTAGGGAAGAAAGAAGGAGCTAGTGAAAATGCCATTTATTTTGTCAGCAAAAACTTGCAAGGAGCTGAATTCAACTATACAGTGACAAAAAAAGAAATTTTGGTAGTGATCTATGCCCTGAACAAATTCAGGCACTACATAATAGGCTATCAAATCTTTGTGCACACCGATCATGCAACCATTAGATGTCTCATGAATAAACCTCTAATCTCTGGTAGGCTAGCAAGATGGTTGTTGTTGATGCAAGAGTTTGACATAACCATTATGGATAAACCAGGGATGGCTAATGTTGTTGCTTATTTTCTTTCAAGGCTGACTACATCATAAGACAATCAAGCCATAGATGACTCTTTTCCTAACACGCATCTATTCTCCATCAATGTGCAAACACCCTGGTATGCTGACATAGCTAATTATCTGGTCATAGGGAGAGTTCCTCCTCACTTCTCTCCAAAAGAGAGAAGGGTGTTCATTGAAAAACCTTTTCCTTTTTCATGGATTGTTGGATGTTTGTTTTATAGTGGACCAAACCATGTCATGAGGAGATGTGTGAGGGAAGATGAGACATATGAT